>WSUI01000313.1:0-22435 GCA_019633595.1 Tulasnella sp. UAMH 9824
AACAGCTCCGCTCCTTCCAATTCAGTCTTGCCTTCAAAGTATCCTTGAGGAGTCTTACCGTAAAGGTGATCGAAGTGTGCGAGGGCTCGCTGGTTCTTCAACAGGTGCTCCTCCGGGTGGTTGAGAGAGGACTCGATTATGGGGAGCCACATGTTCGACGACAGGTTGGTCGTACCACCGTCCTTGCTGACGCCGATGGCGCTCTTGTCTGGGTGTACTTGAAGGGCTTTTGGGATGAGAGAAGTGGGATCAAATTCGCGCGAGTAATAGTCCTCGATCGGGATGGACGGTCGCCCGCGGGAGACCCACCATCCCAGGATGACTGACACTTGAGCGCGCAAGAGGGCGCTTTGGGAAGCGAAGCTGAGATGCGAGATGAGAGACGAGATGAAGATCGAGCTCGTGACGAGATGCAGCCTATTTTTACTGATAAGCGACCTTGGTGATGTACGAAAGTCGGTTAGCTACTCACAAGAAGAAATCCGAGCGGAACTGCTTTCCTTTCCTCCACCCGCCCAGCCCGTATACGAGCGCAGCGAGCCAAGAAACCTCCTCCAACTTTTCAGGAACCTCCCTGTCCGAATCAACTTGCCACATCTTTGCGTATTTTCTGATCCTATCTCCAACGCTGTTCATGGTGTTTGTGAACATGTTTTCGCTATCGGGTTGGCACGTCTTCCCAGCGGCAAGAGCTGGATCTTGGAGCATGCGGTGAAGAATGTCGAGCGCGTGCGAGCCGCCGGTGTAACTGGAAGGTGAGGTTGAACGAGGGTTGTTGAGGGAGAGTCTGCGGATCGTCGTCGTTGCCTGGTCAAGCATGGACTGGACTGAGCCAGTCTGTTGGGTGTCGTAGTCGAAGAAGTCCGGCGGGAAGAGGTGCGGGGAGTTTGGAGGGGTGGTTGAAGCAAGGGCCAGGCCTATTCCGATCAGACCACTCGTCAGTACCGCTATATCTGCCTTTATGAATTGGGGTTTGGAGGCAGGTGGGAGCACGTACCTTCTGCGAGCATTCCTGGGACGTGGAACTCCGCCCAATGACCGGTATGAATCATGGGATGCAAAAGCCCGCTCATGAAGCGGTCCAACATCTGGGGGCCTTGTTTCCCATCGGCTGTGAGGTTTGCCTCTTTCGAAAAGACGTACTTCTCCAG
Organism: Tulasnella sp. UAMH 9824; assembly: GCA_019633595.1. Taxonomy (NCBI): domain Eukaryota; kingdom Fungi; phylum Basidiomycota; class Agaricomycetes; order Cantharellales; family Tulasnellaceae; genus Tulasnella; species Tulasnella sp. UAMH 9824. The sequence goes on from WSUI01000313.1 coordinate 1,152, forward strand.
CGTCTTTGTTGGACCGTGGGCGTCGATCTGGGAGGCGTAGAAATGCATATACGCGTTGTAGTAGCTGGATAGGCAAAAGGTTCTAAGCAGTGCTAACGTCATCTCGGAACGGACGATCACGTACTTCTTGTTCCCAAGGTGCTCTGACCAGTTCTTTTCTGTTATCTCTCCGGGACTTTGGAACGCAGGCCTTTGATAGTCCGCGTGGAGCTTGTAGGCGGCGTTTAGGACCTGTCCGACTGGGCTGAGGGACAGCTACGTAATGCGAGTGGATACCAGTCTGCCTCTCACCTCAGGAGAGCAACCCATGGCGTACGCGGCGAAGAGGTGGTGGGTAAGGTGGCTGGACGGATGAGAACCCAATATTAATGCTATGAGAATCGGCCAGCTGAGGAAACGCTCGCGAGCTCACTTGTGGAATCCTCGGTCGTTGAAAAAAATGTGATGCTTTTCATTGTCGAGCCTGAGTAAGCTGGCGAGCTCGCTTTCGGATTCTGCAGAGACTCCTGGCCAGAGCTTTGGGGCGAGCTTGTGGTTATTCTGCTCTGGCGAAGGAAAGAAAGAATATCCTAGACCGAGAGGCTTAAGAGCCACCGACTTTGTGTGGAATTGAGCAGTGGTTGACATTCTGAAGGTGGTGCAAGAGAGTCTGTGCGGTCGGACACTGCGCAGCTGAAGAGCGAGCATATAGCGGGATGTGCTGTGTTCGGTAATGGATGACGTCACTCGTCTCAGAGGATCTTCCTGTCAGCTGGTATGGGTCAGCAGGCATTAGACTACCTGCGCGGCGATAGGATCCCGTAGCCGTTGACCGACGACTCGTAGCTGGCGACGCTAAAGTCTTGGCGCCAAGAGCGGAGGGGGCCAGATGTGCTCGACGACCGGACCTGTTATTGATGGACCGAGTCAAATGTTATTTGGACGGAAAGCGTTTGAACGCTTGCCCATGGTTTAGTATGGTTAAATCTCATTTCAGGTGCGCTAACGGGCTCTCCGAGCTGACCGCCCGCGTTGTTTATGCGTTATTTGGACGCCAAGGAAAACACGCTACAGATTCAGATACAAATACTCCTTTCACCGACTACCGTGCTCTTTTGATACAAGGTTCATTTCGTGTTTCAGTCATTCACTCCCAGAGATGATCCCAGCCTAACCCTACTCTGTCGCACTTTCCTTGAGGCTCGCCTTCTCGGACCCATCCAAGGGCCTTTTGAGTATGAAGAGCAACGCGCCAAAACAACGAGCCATCCAATAGCTCCGCTCCTTCCAACTCGGTTTTACTTTTAAAGTATCCCTGAGGAGTCTTGCCGTAAAGGTGATCGAAGTGCGCGAGGGCGCGTTGGTTCTTCAACAGATGCTCCTCCGGGTGGTTTAGAGAGGACTCGATCATAAGGAGCCATATATTCGACGGCATATTAGTTGCACCACCGCCTTTGCTGATTCCGATGGCGCTCTCGTCTGGATGAACTTGGAGAGCCTTTGGAACGAGAGACGAGGGGTCGAATTCGCGCGAGTAGTAGTCCGCGATCGGGATCGAAGGCCGGCCGCGGGAGACCCAGTACCCGAGGATGACTGAGACCTGAGCTCGCAGGAGGGCGCTTTGAGAAGCGAAGCTGAGGTGCGTGATGTAGGACGAGATGAAGATCGAGCTTGTGACGAGGTGCAGTCTGTCCTTAACGGTGAGCGACTTTATTGACGACGTCCAAGGTTGCCCAGTCACTCACAGGAAGAAATCTGAGCGGAACGGTTTTCCTTTCCTCCACCCTCCCAGTCCATAGACGAGCGTGGCGAGCCAAGCGACCTCCTCCAACTTCTCAGGAACTTCTTGATCCGAATTGACCTGCCACATCTTTGCATACTCTCTGATCTTATCTCCGACGCTGTTCATGGTATCTGAAAACTTGCTTGGGCTATCGGCCTGGCACGTTTTTCCAGCTGCGAGGGTCGGATCCTGGAGCATGCGGTGAAGGATGTCAAGCGAGTGTGTATCGCCCGTGTAAGTTGAAGGTGAAGAAGAATGGGGGTTGTCGAGCGAGAGTCTGCCGGTTGCTTGGTCAAGCGTGGATTGGACCGACCCGGATTCTTGCGTGTCGTCGTCGAAGAAGTCCGGCGGGAAGAGGTGGGGGGAATCTGCGGCGGTGGCTGAGGCCATGGCCAGACCTAGGACCATATGTTAAGACAACGTTTGCTTTTGTGAATTGGGGCTTTAAGATTGATGGAAGTGCTTACCTTCTGCCAGCATTCCTGGGACGTGGAACTCTGCCCAATGACCGGTATGAATTATGGGGTGTAAAAGCCCACTCATGAAGCGGTCCAACATCTGAGGTCCCTGTGTCCCCTCTGCTGTGAGATTTGCCTCTTTTGAAAACACGTACTTCTCAAGCGTCTTTCCTGGGCTGTGGGCCTCGATCTGCGCGGCGTAGAAGTGCATATACGCGTTGTGGTAGCTGGGAAGGTGAGGGACTTCGATCAGGATCACCGTCAGGCCGGAAATGGGGGAAGACTTACTCTTTGTTCCCGAGGTGCTCGGTCCAATTATTTTCTGTGATCTCGCCGGGACTCTGAACTGGTGGCCTTAGGTGGTCCATGTGGAGCTTGTAGGCGGCGCTTAGGACCTGTCGGACTGGCTTAGCGACAGCTATGAGGTGCGAGTGGCCACCGCTCTGTCACTCACCTCAGGAGAACATCCCATGGCATAGGCAGCGAACAGGTGGTGGCTGAGGTGGCTGGACGGATGAGAGTGGTATCAGAATTGACATCCGAGAAAAGGTTAATCGTTAGCAAACGTACTTGTGGAGTCCATAATCGCCGTAGTAAATGTGATGCTTCTCATTGTTGAGTCTGAGTAAATTGGCGAGCTCGCTTTCAGATTCTGCAGAGACTCCTGGCCAGAACTTGGGCGTGAGTTTGTGGTTGTTCTGCTTTGGCGAGGGGAAGAAAGAAGATCCGAGACCAAGAGGCTTGAGGGTCACCGACTCTGTCGGGAACTGAGTAGTGGTTGACATAGTGACGATGGTGGGTGAGAGTGTGCAGCTGGGCGTTTCGCAGCCGATTAAAAAGGTATTTAAGGGGGACGTGGCACGGATGACATTACACATCCAACGGTTAGCTAGCATGGGTCAGCAGGCATTGGACTGGCTGCACGGTGTTACATTCCCGCAGTCCTTTCCAGTGTTGCCGGCGGCTTCGGTCAACTAGCAAGGAGGAGTCAAGACGTGCGGCCGAAGCGGCAGCCGTAAGCCGCGGTTGCTCAGCTCAGCCGCAGCTTCCTGGGCAGCTTTCATCCAATCCACACCCTTCACATTTTTCTAGAGCCTTCCCTGAGCATTCTATGACTCTCAGTGATGCTCCCAAATGTGGATAATGCCCCATGGACGGTTAGGGACGAGATCCTTATGGTCGCTCCGGCTCCCACAAGGCGGCGAGGCTCCTTAGCTTAGTAAGCTTTGGGATCTGCGGGATAGCATTGAATGATGATTAAATGGAATTTGTAAACGATCTGATCATTCAAACGCCGGACCTCAGAAGGCCGACAGCCAGCTGAACTGCGTGCGGCTGTTTGAACTCAAGCTGCGTACCTTATCAGCTTCAGATAGGTTTGGCTGAGCTGTTGACATTATTAGGACTCTTTTCCTATGATTAACTTGTAGGGTGTGTGTATTGAAAGGCCGGACCTGGCGACGATAAATGGAAGGAAACTGATTTTCATGGCATGTGCTCGACGACCAGCCCTATTGAACCAAATGTCATTTGAGCAGGGAGCTATGAGTGTTCAAAACGTTGCCCGTGGTTTAGTGTCGTCAGCGTTTGAATCTCGTTTGGGGTGCAGAGGGTTCTCTCAAGCTCGCCGCTGGCGTTTGTTTACGCGTTATTTGGACGTCGAAGAAATCACGCTGTTTGTATTCGTCTTGCTTGATCCGCTCATTTGCGAGACCTACCAGCTTGCTTACACTCTTCCTTCACACCCTATAGCGGAAGGGCTGTAGAAAGCTGCGATCCGATTTCCAGCGGTTACTCGGTGAATCCCATCCAGCACTGGCACACCACCAGCGATGCGTGTTCTTTGTGTCGCGGAGAAACCGTCCATCGCCAAGTCTATCACCCAAATACTTTCTGGAGGGCAATATACCACGGTATGCTGGTTTGAATCCGTCCTGCTGCTCGGTGACGGTATAAATGTGTCTTGTTTGCCTCCTTCAGTCCAACTCGGCGAACCGATACATCAAGAATTACGAATTTGACTACCCACAACTCAACGCCCACTTCACCGTCACGTCCGTCGTCGGGCACCTTTTCGAATACGACTTTGGCCCGCAGTACAAGAACTGGAGCTCCTGCGATCCGTTTGTGTTATTCGATGTCCCCGTGGAGCACAAAGTCGCCGAGGTGCGCATGACCCCTTGCGTTCCATCGTCTAGGCTGAAAATAGCTTAATTCGGACTGTCGTTGGCTTAGGACAAGAATACGGTGGCTAACAACTTGAAGAGGCTCGCCCCCAGTCATCAAGAACTTGTCATATGGACCGATTGCGATCGTGAAGGAGAGAACATCGGTTCCGAGGTGATGACCGTATGCCGGTCCACGAACCGGCAAATACGCGTCAGACGAGCGAGGTTCAGCGCGATTATAGCAGGGTACGCTTTCGTTTCAGGTCGTAAAAACGTCGTCCTGCGGCTTTGGCTGACCTTTATACAGGCAGATACAGCGCGCTGCTCAAAACACCGTCGAACTCGACATGCGACAGGCCGCCTCTGTGGAAGCTCGGTCTATAATAGACCTGCGTGTCGGAGCGACGATCACTCGCATGCAGACTCTAGGACTTCAGAGGCTCGTTCCCCAACTGAAGGACCAGAAACTCATGTCGTATGGTGCGCCATGTTATGCTACCGAATTCGGCTTGTTCCGTCTGACAACCCCTATATTAGGTCCGTGCCAATTCCCCACCCTGGGATTTGTGGTGTCCCGTTATGAGCAAGTCAAATCGTTTGTGCCCGAGTCCTTTTGGTTCATCTATTTGTCTGTGGCTCGGGACCCACGAAACGAGGAGGATCAGACCGAGTTTACTTGGCGACGAGGGCGGTTATTCGATTTCGACATCGCCGTCGCTCTCTATGAATACGTGTTGGAAAACGCTATGGCAACGGTGACGAAAGTGACCAAGAAGAACGTCAAGAAATGGTGAGTGTGTGGCCCCAAAATTATGCCGGGGTATTGAACTGCACCGCTAACGAGATTGAAAACGTTTCTAAGGAAGCCTCTACCGCTTACAACCGTCGAGTTGCAAAAATCCGGGTCTCGCCTTTTGCGAATGGCTCCCAAGAAGATCCTTGATGTAAGCCTATTCCCACCCCCAGCTTAGATTCCTTTTGCTTACTTGTTCGTCTCTTCTTAGGTAGCGGAAAAGCTATACCAAGACGGATTCCTGTCCTACCCGCGTACGGAAACGGACATCTTCGACCCTCAGTTCGACCACGCCGCTCTGATAGCGAAGCAAGTCGTCGATCCAGCTTGGGGAGGCTTTGCAACGGGGTGAGTTGCCTATATTCTTCCATCACTTCGCTTTGGGTCACTAAATTGTGGCACTTTACAGGCTGCAGCAAGGTGGATATGCGCCGCCTCGGCGAGGCAAGAAAGACGATCACGCACATCCCCCGATCCACCCCACGGCCCATGCCGGGAATTTGACCGGAGACGCGAAGCGGGTGTACGAGTTTGTTACTAGGCGGTATCTGGCGTGCTGTTCCAAAGATGCGGAAGGATTCGAGACCACGGTGGACATCGTGTCCGGTGGGGAAGACTTCTATGCAACAGGTCGGTTCTTGTGCAAGCCGTTCTGCTATCTGGCCGGGTCGCTGACCGTTGAAGTCATTCTTTCTAGGCCTGGTGGTTTTGGCACGGAACTACTTGGACGTCTATCCTTACGACAAGTGGGGCGACAAAGCTCTTCCGGATTTCGAAGAAGGCCAAGAATTCATGCCGAGCGTGTGCGAGCTGCGAGATGGTCAAACTTCTCAGCCTAACTTGCTTACTGAGGCGGATCTGGTAGGACTCATGGATAAGAACGGCATCGGTTCGTTCTTTCCTCTCTTTGACCCTTGCGTAATCGCACTGAACTTCCTGGCCAATTAGGAACGGACGCTACTATCGCTCAGCACATTCAAACAATCATCGACCGCGAATACGTCATTGCGCGGAAGGAAGGTGCTACCACGTACCTCGTTCCGTCGAATTTGGGTATTGGCCTAGTCGAAGGGTACAGCAAGGTTGGTTTGGAACGTAGCCTAAGCAAGCCGCAGTTGAGACGAGAGGTCAGTCGATTAAAAAACAACACCATCTCAAATGCTTACTCACAGATACTCTTGGGCCATAGACCGAACGCATGATGGTCCAAGTCTGCAATGGCGCGAAGACGAAGGCTGAAATGATCGACGAGAGCGTGGAACAATACAAGCACGTGTTTGTGTTAGCGAGAAACAACTTCAATAGGATCGTTGAGGTATTGCGACTAGTCTTTGGTATAGTCTTTGGTCGCCTTGCTGACATTTTCCTCTTCAGACCGTTCGGCAATACATGTTTGATAACGGGGCCCAAGAGGGGAACGTCGAAAGACGCATCAACATACCAGACGACGACGACGGTGACGATGCCGGGGGCGGTGGGGGTCGCGGCGGAAGGGGCCGAGGAAGAGGGCGAGGGGCTGGGCGAGGAAGAGGAAGAGGTGCAGGTCCCCCAAGAGGTCGTGGAGGTGGAGCAGCCCGACGGCAAGCACGTTAGTGGGTTTGAACTATCGATCAGTTCAGCGTCACTCAAATCGTCGGGCATCCTTTCTTTAGCTCCGCCAAACGACTCCGATGAGGAAGGTCAGTTAATCCAGTCCGTGTGGGAAGATGCGACCGCCTGACGACGGATACATTCAGATTTCTTCACTGACCGGCGGCCTCCTGGTGGAGGTGGCATAAGAGCCGAAGTCGACCAACCGAGACCAGCACCGGCAGCAGCTCGACAACCTGCGCGTCCTCCTAGCGATGGCGAGGTTCTATGCGATTGCGGCGAGCCCGCCGCGGAGAGGAGCGTCACCCGAGAAACCGCCAACAAAGGCCGGAAGTTCCGGACATGCGAAACGAAAAAGTGCGAATTTTTCGAGTGGGTCCAGCCAGAAGGCGGATCCAACAAAGTCATACCCGCCAAACGTGCAAGGAGCGAGTGAGTTACCGTGCTCTGAAGGATCCGACGCCACGGATACTCATAGTCTCTGTAAAGGTCCACGAACCCGAGCACCCGAATCCAGAACGGCTCATCATCCACAGCAGGTGGTACTCGGAAGTGCAGATGCGAACTCACGGCCGTATCTCGCGTTACTCAAAACGAGGGTCCCAACAAGGGACGAAGCTACTGGACTTGCCCCAACACATCTAGCAAAGCGAAATGCGGTTTCTTCGAATGGGACGACGGACCCTCTGGATCGTCCGGTGCTTACCCATTAAACGTTGGCGCTTCAGGATCTGGTAACAAGTGTTACAAGTGTGACGAACCTGGGCATTTCGCCAATGGTAAGCGCCATCGGTTGGGTTTCGCGTTTGGGTTTACTGATTAGCTCGAAATGTACACCAGAGTGTCCAAATGGTGCGACGCGAGCTCGGGCACAAGCTTCAACAAGTACAAGTGACTTTGGTGATATGGTATGCTATAAGTGCCAGGAACCTGGTCATTTCGCAAACAGTGAGTTTTCTCGAAGACTTGGCCCCTACAACTTTTAACTTAGGATTCGTCCTTAGGTTGCCCCAACGGCGATGGCGGCGGCCCGGGTGGAAGTGGTAATCGGTCAAGGAGCTTTGGAAATGCTGGCGGCAAGTCCGGAGACTGCTTCACATGCGGGATGGCCGGCCACTGGACGAAGGGTGCGTGTGCTTATAAGGTCAATTAATGAACCGACTCGGCTCATCAGTGGAAATTGATCCATTTTTAAGATTGTCCAAGCTCAAGCTCTAAATCGACTCGAGGTCGTTCAGCTTCCGGACCGACCAAGTCGCGTCGCGGAACCAGAGGTAGAGGTCGAGGAACCGGGACAAGAGGTAGAAGGAAGCGGGGCGATTTTGAAGACGTTGATGAAGAGTACTAGCGTAGGTTATGCAGTTTGACGGATATTGATGTATCATTATGAAGTTTGCTTTCCCTGGCTTTGAACGACCAATTGCACTCGAGCTCCCGACTTCCGATCAAGAACTTTTTCGCCTTCGACCCGCAAAAATCCTAGTCACCTTGAAGGGGTGGCTTTCGGATCTGATTGTGAAACGTTTGGTTATCTCTGGATATGCATTGAAAGCGGTGTAGTAATACAGTTGGAAATGTTGGATGCAAGGGGGACTTTGGGAAGAGGCAACGGCAGGAAGCAGTCGTGTAATTCAGGGAGTAGATTACTCGTCATCACTGAGCGCCCCAGCTCCTCTTCTAGCGCTGCCTCCTTGGGTTGCCTGTTTATGATGTTAACTTGCATTAGGAACCGCTCGACGACGTGTACGAAAATAATCAACTGACTTGAGCCTCCTCAGCGGCATCAATCCACTCGGAATACACATCAATGGGTTCAGAGAGGTCTAGAGTTCATCGGGTCAGTGTGCCACATTCCTAAACCTTCACCACAAACGGGCGGCACTAACGATGGATTGCGCATTGGAAGCTCTACAATCGGGGTGCAGTATCAGCAAGCTGGCTTTGCAAGAAGAGCCAACTAAGACTCGCCTGCCCGCATATCTTGCAGTTCAGGTGTCCGACAGATTCTTTCTTGTCAAGCTTGCATGTTATAGCATTCTCATGATGGCAGTAAAGGCAAGTGAAGGTCGTATCTATTGTTCCGTTAATAAGTTTACTCTATCGAAGAGCACCGAAGGGGTTGCTCCACCTAGTACAGCTCTCTTCTTAGGCCCTTGAGGCTTTTTGGAAGACTTGCGTTTACCCATAAGAGACGTTGAGGAAAGTTGGGAGAACTGGACTGACCCCAAACACCGTCAAACAAAGAGGACGCGTCAGTCTCACTCCCAATTCCTTCAGTCGCAACTTTCCATCCAACACCCATTTCTACTAGCATTTTCATTCATGGACGAGATTGGCATCGAAATTCAAAAGGAGGTGAGTATTCTGATACAACTCGAAAGTGATTTCCGTTGAAGGAGCTGACGCAAGCTCACTTCAGGAACCTACCTTCGGGTCGGTGGTGACAGAGAAGACCGCTCTTATGGAGGAGTTGCAAGCCACTGAAGACTACTACACAAAGTACAAGAAGCTCACCCAGCATCTCGAAATGCTTGAGATTCAGGAGTCGTACATCAAAGAGGAGCAGGCGAACCTTAAGCGGGAGCTCATTCGCGCCCAAGAAGAAGTGAAGCGAATCCAATCAGTACCGCTCGTCATAGGCCAATTCCTCGAACCCATCGACCAGCACACTGGAATCGTCGGTTCTACAACTGGGTCAAACCATGTTGTCCGCATTCTCTCCACCCTTGACCGAGAATTACTAAAGCCATCGTCCTCTGTCGCCCTCCACCGTCACTCCAACGCCCTCGTCGATATTCTCCCTCCTGAAGCCGACTCTTCAATAGCTCTGCTCGGCGCAGATGAGAAGCCTGACGTCGCATACACCGACGTTGGTGGAATGGACACTCAGAAACAGGAGATTCGAGAGGCTGTCGAGCTGCCTTTAACCCAATTCGATCTATACAAAAAGATTGGAATTGACCCTCCAAGAGGTGTATTGCTCTATGGGCCTCCAGGTTGGTCGTCATGAAACTGCGGAGGCTCGCCTTTTTGCTTATGCCCGTATATTTATTTAGGCACTGGCAAGACCATGCTGGTGAAAGCTGTCGCCCACCACACCACCGCCGCTTTTATTCGCGTAGTAGGCAGCGAATTTGTACAGAAATATCTTGGTGAAGGTCCTCGCATGGTTCGAGACGTCTTCCGGCTTGCTCGCGAAAACGCCCCAGCAATCATCTTCATCGACGAAATTGACGCCATTGCCACGAAACGGTTCGACGCACAGACCGGTGCTGACCGTGAAGTACAACGTATTCTCCTCGAACTTTTGAACCAGATGGACGGTTTCGACCAAGGTAGTAATGTCAAGGTATGAATGAGTACCCAGACTAAGGCAAGCTTAGGAGACTAACATCCTTTCCTTGAAGGTGATCATGGCTACCAATCGTGCAGATACTCTTGACCCTGCGCTTCTTCGACCGGGTCGATTGGACCGAAAGATCGAGTTCCCACTGCCATCTCGAAGAGAGAAGCGGTTGATCTTCCAGACCATCACCGGCAAGATGAACCTTAGCCCTGACGTGGACCTGGAAGATTGTACGCACAGGCGCTGGTTTCTAACCAAGTATCTGCTAATATATCTATTTCGCTTTCACTAGATGTCTCGAGACCGGACAAGATCTCGTCAGCTGAGTGCGCTTCAATCTGTCAAGCTGCCGGTTTACAAGGTGCGTGCTAGACACGTTAGTCATGTCGAAACACATTTGACAAGTCTGATTTCACGAAACAGCTGTCCGTAAAAACCGCTATGTCATATTACCTGCAGACTTCGAGGAGGCGTGGAAGGTAAAGCCCCTATTTTCTCTGCTTACCACATGTCATTTTTCTCACAACATTTTTCTTTCCACCTCGCCCAGCAAACCGTCAAGCGGTCGGATGAAACGCATGAGTTCTGTACGTGTCCGTCAACTTTTTCACATCTACACGATCTAACGCATCGATTACACTTCATGTACATCCTGCAGATCGTTAACTTGGTGAGTCTGGACCCGTCACTGTCCTCGAGTTTCGTCGCTGACTCCGAGCCCCGCCTCCAGCTGTCATCTATACATTTGCTTGCCACCTATATATTATCTACTCCGTGTGAAAAGATGCCGTTCTGTTGGATTCTGCAGCCGCTGCTCTTATTAGGTAGCACTAGTGGAACACTCCATCTGCTAGTCGCTCATTGAATAGAGCTATACTTCGACGTCTTGAGATTAGGCCTCGAGACGTCACCGCTCATCTTTTTTTCGCTCTTTCTCTCCTAGGAATGCGTGACATGTTGTTGCGGGCATATTTCTTCAACCTTTATTGAGTAGTTGGTGAGTTCGGAAATGACCTCTAGGAACACATCGCTTACGAATGACCCCATAGTTGTAGGTTATAAATGAATAATGATTGCACTCCGTAACCTGAATTCGAAACTTTCATTCTTCTGACTGAAGTCATTGCTCCCACTTCACTCTGGCGTCTTATGGGGTTTAAACCAGAGACGCCCATTCCAGGGAGCTAAAGCGATTCTCAATTTGCCCTTTCTAATTTGACAGTCCTCTCTTCCATTCACGAGAGGACAGTTCCACAGGCTGGGCACATTTCTCCTGGTTTCATTGTATGTTTTACAATATCGTAAATACAGTCTACTGTGGAATTATTTTGTTATCCTTTCAACCTTATGCCCTCAAGTTGAACCAATCTAATCCACAACGCGTGGTGTCTGATAGCCGCTGACAGGTAGCTTGGCCTTCAACTTGGCCTCATTGCTTGGCTGACCTAAAGCGGCAGCATGCTGGGTGGCGACCTGGATTGCACGGGCCATTGTAGAACGGACACGCCCGTCTTCCAAAGTCAGTAGTCCAGCTATGGTACATCCAGCAGGAGCTATGCGCCACGAGTTAACTTTGCGTTGCATATCCAAGAGGTAGACAGCTCACTAGTGACAGAATCCTTAATAGCTGCGGGATGAACACCTGACTGCAATGCCATTCGAGCTGTTCCTTGAAGGGCTGAATAGGTATCAGCTTCTGTTGTGTCCGATACGACATATCGCTTACTTTGGGCAGCAAGCTCGAGAGCTTCAACGCGAGGTAAACCCATCATAACTCCACCGTCAGCCATGGCTTCGAGCACGAGACAGACGAAAGCGGGACCCGACCCAGAGAGAGCTGTGCATGCATCGAAATGCTTCTCGTCGAGGAAGCGACATCGACCAATTGACGAAAAGATGGTCAGAATGATGTCTTTGTCAATCGCATTTTCTGGGGGGACGCTGGAAACGACGGTCATGCCTTCTCTTATCTACAGCAACAACTCGTCAGAATCACGCCCAGGGAAGACTCTATTCAGGCTAACCCGGCATGGAGTGTTCGGCATTGCACGGACTACCCGCGTTGTTGGTAGTACCCACTCTTCGAGTTGCGAGATCGTGACACCAGCCAAGATACTAATCAGAAGTTTCTTGTCTAGTGCTTCCTTGACCCCAGACAGGCTGAGAATATTCTGGGCTTGCTGGGGTTTGCAGCTAGATGGGATAATAGCTCAGCTGGTATGACCCCGATATTGGCAATGAACGGTACCATAGGATGACCACATCAGACTCCTGGATAGCCTGAAGATTGTCTCCTACCACAACTTCGACTGCTTGACCGGATGGACCAAGCTCGCCGAAAGTCCGACGAAGCTTCCTCGCACTTTCCTGGCGGCTCACACAAGCAATGAAACGACTGGGGACAGCCGCGTCACCTGCTGACAGGAGAGTAGGTGTCGAAGTTCCTGAAGCTGAGGCTGATTGCCGCTCTGGGCTACCCTCTGAGCGAGCGTTCGCCCTTGAGTCCAAACTGGCGAGGACTCCCGAGGTGATAGCAATGCCCATTGTGCCGCAACCTATGAGATAGGTCTATATTAATTTCAATTAGATTATATACGGTATGAACAGACCAAGGATGCAAAGTGTGTAACCCATTGTCAATGGAATCGAGACGAAGATGAGGAGAGTCAGGAAGTTCGGCGCGTCACGAAACATGGACAAATAACGGGACTGAAGTCTGCTACAACAATTCCAAAACGTTTTCAAAATTATGTTATCCAGCCATTCGCTTGAGGAGGGAGGGCCCTGGATTCGCTGGTTTAGTGGGAGCGGGTCTCACAACCGGAGCAGATGGGGGTTGCAAACGCGAGGCCAAACTCTGTCCAGAAGCTGGATCTGTCAAACGGGAAGAAAGAGACGCGCCAGAGAATCCACTAGATGGGTGAGGGTCGCTAACGCGTTCCAAAAGCGATCCAACGTTAGTGCCTTGGTGAGTACCTGGTCCGGATGGATCGAGGGCTACGCTTCCTGGCTGCCTCGCTCCTACTCGAGGTTGTCCGAGATCGAATGACGACTGCACGCCACCGGGCGATTTCGGCGGTAGACGCTTACCAAGCTCCATTGGTGATCCAACTTGCCTAAGTTTCGGAGTCACTGGGGCTTTTGTTAATTCGTGTTCTGTTTCATCTGCAGTGCGTTCAGGCCAGTTGATTGGCGTCGAAGCGGCAAGGTTGGGTGTACCCAGTGTTCGACTCTGGGGCACTGCTTCGTCCTTGAACCCCTCTGAGTCCCAAGACCCTTTGCCTTTCAGGTCTTTAGGTAGCAATGAAATGCGTCCGTACGATTCATTAATCACCTGGTCACGGTTCTCCCATGCGGGCTTACCATGAGCTCGAATGTCGTAGTGATGTGAGTTTTCATATTCTGCCTCCCTTGTTGAATACGTTGCAGGCGCTCGTACTTGATTGGACACAGAAGACGCTTCACCCGCCCTAGTTTCATCGTAGGTATAACCGGAGTGATCTGCCACTGCTCGAGGTAGTAGTGATGGTGAGTGAGGTCCAGGGGGTGACCTGGAACGACGAGAGTCGCGTGGCTGGTCGTACCCAGAATATTCATGCCGACGAATATCTACATTCCGAGACTGAGGGGAACGGGCTCGAGAGTCGTAGCGCGGTGCGTGGTAAGAATCCGTACTTCCCGGACCTCCAGAGTTCCCGTATCGGTAGTAACGATCTCGGTCAACGTCACGATAGGACCTGCCATCTTGCTGCCGCTCACTCGCACCCCGAGGGCTCCTTGGCTCGGTCAGAGCATGCAGTTCTCTGTCGGGGGTATAGCGCCGATATGCGCTGTGAGACATTCGGTTACCCCGGCTAGCTTTGTCATACTCTCGATAGTCATTTGGGGACATCCGACTCTGGGAGTCATAAAGCTCAGGCCGTCGGTCAACCTGTCGATCGAAACGGTCGTAATGTCGTGAATAATCAGCATCGTCCTCATAGTGTCTGGCGTCGCGGTAGTCTCTGTCGTATCCCGGGCGGCTTGCGCGGTCTTCGACAATACGTCCATGGCCTCTCCTAGCTACATTGTGCTTGGGGCCCCTCGGTGTCAAACCATAACCGCGACCTCGGCTGACACCTGTCTCACGAGGTTCGTGGAACTCTGAAGAACCTGAAGCGACAGGTCTCGTATGCAGGGACTTATCGACCTGATGATGAACCTCTGTGTCTCTTTCTATTACTGTTGGCTCTGCCTGACGGCGTTTGGAGGGAGGCAGTTCTGCGGTTTGATGATCGAAATCGTCACCAGTTCGCCCACGTTTCCGGCCTTGGTCCGGTACTATTGTCGGATGTGTTGTCGAAGCTGGTAGGGTGGACGTTTGTAGTTGTGCACGGCCAGAGTGAAGAATTGTGTCTTGTGGACCATCCAAACCTAGTGCGTTCAAAGATTGTGTTATGCCAGAACTTGGCGGCGCTCGATCCGTGGGAGGCCCGTATGATTGGCCGGCAAGAGGATTGGGGTAAAGGTTGAGCTTGGACACTTGCTCTTCGTTCTGGGTCTTGGGTCGAACTTCCTGAGGTATTGTGTCCGGCTCGTTTTGCGCGTGCATGTTGGGATTAACTGATGATCTCGTTGGATGATTAACAGAGGACGGGGTTTTAACTTTGTCTTGATGATCTCTGCTTGGAGCACCCGAAGGCGCTGTACTAGATCTGGGCGCGAAGGGTGCTGGAGGTTTGCTCGGCAGTTCATGTGCTTGGGGAGCCTCTTTAGAACTTGATGGCATGAAGAGGCGTAGATCCCTTCCTACAGAGGGCTGGCGCGTCGGACGCTGCGAATTCACATTCGAGTGATCTGTGGCCTGTTGGTGGACGATTGGCCGGCGAAGGCGGGGATCACTTGTTGCAGTAGGGCTTCGCAAAACGTGATCTTGTGGGATAGGTACAGCCGGGCGCTCTTGTTGAGCGGGCTGGCCGGTTTTGTCTGGCGACGCTGGCGGTTGAGAGATCTCATGGACGGACCGAGAAGCTACAGGTCTTGTCGTATGTGGCAGGGCGTTGTTCTGAGACGTGGAAGGCGCGGTCCAAGGAGCGGGCGTTGATTCATCATCCTCTGACGACATTTCCATGTCAGCTTCAGAATTCCAAAGAGGGGGCGGAAGATGCTCCGGAGTTGGTCCACGGCGTGACGATGTCGGACTTAGCATCGCCGGCGTCTCGTCTTCGGCACGAATGGTGGTAAGCTGACGAGTAGGGGATGAAGAATCCTGTCGGGGAATTCGAAGTGGCCGCTGACCATCACCAAAGATACGCCTATTTATCTCTGGAATTGAAGATGTTGTCGCCTCTTGGGTTGGAATGCTGTGTTCCGGGGGGAGAGGCGTTGGGGGGAGAATTGGACTTGCTTGCTCTGACTTGACTTCGGCTTTCATGATCGGTGCTGGGGTTTCAGCAAGTTGCGGAGCCCCGATTAGCAATGCTAAGAGGGAGTCTTTAGAGTCCATCGGTGATAACCCGGGACCGGCGGTCTCGGCTTGACCAGGTGCTGCACCCAACTCGGATCGCGCGGGAGAGTTATCTCTCAAAATCACATTCTCTCGTGAAGGATTTCGTAGTTGGGAGCGATTCAGCATGCGCTGGCTTCCTCGAGCGATTTCAAATTTCCGCCCCGATTGCTCCCTATCTCTAAAAAGAGGTGCTGGAGCGGTATGAGAGGGAATTGTTCGTTGGCGAGATGGGCTCGACATAGATGGAGACGGAGTCTTGATTCTAGTCCCACCGACATGGACACTTCCCGAAGGAGGAATCTGCCGTGCATTTGCTTTAGCTTGGATCGCCCTGGATTTGGCATTCGCAATTGCTGCATTGGGAGAGATTTGAAGACGTTTGGGAGGGGAGGAGTCGAAGCCGGAGACTCCAGCGGCGGTATTCTGAGGTTGCTCATTATTTTCTTGATGTTTCTGTCGAAGCCATTCGACCCCGTGAAGCTTTGAGGTAAAAGGTTGAGGAGCTTGAGCAGAAGATGATGATGCAAGCGGAGCCTGCGCAGCCCGGGACACCGGAACCGGCGTTGAGGACAACGGAGAGGGTTCTGCGACCATAACGTCCAATCGGGCGTTATCTTCTTGTCGGCGTTCCGCTTCTTCAGGAGGGGGAGGCATGACTTCCCTTTCCTCTAGACGTTGTTCTTCTTGGATGAAGGATTCTTCTGCTGCTTGCGCAGGATGTTGTTCCTCGTTTATACGGCGCTCTTTCTCCTCTTGGTCTAGTCGCTCCGCTTCTTCCTGCTCTATCTGCATAGGTTGTTCTTCGAGCTCTGGAACACGCTCTTCTTCGGTGGCGCGCAAGGCATCTTCTTGCAACTTGTCGGATACCTCCGCCCATTCGTTCTGTTGCTGCGCGACCTCGGCCATCAATCTTTCGAGAGGCGTAGGGGATTTAGCAAGCTCATAGGCCGTTCCCGCAAACGGATCACGTTGAAAGATTTTTGAGAGAGGCTCTGGCAAAGCAATAGGGACGGCAGACGGAGCGACGGAAGGCCCGGGTGTAGCTGCAGAAGTATTTTCATTCTGTATATGAGGCGGGCTCGAGGGAGGTGGTACAAAGGATGGTAGAGAAGAGGTGAGCGAAGAGGGTTGGTGCGTAGTCTTTTCGACTGTCAAAGTTGCGGGACTGGGTGCTGAGCCTTGGCCTTCGACAGGGAGAGGCGCTGCCACAGGTGAGGAAGCGGGCGCAAGCACTGGCCCTGCTAGAAGGTCAGGATTCTGAATTGGTGGTGGCGGAGGCGGCGCTGGGTTGGAGGTAACGCCCATTGCGAATCGGGACGCGAGCGACCGGCCTTTCTGGCCTAATCCCGTTGAAGGCGGGGTCGGCTTCTCCTGGGCAGTGAGAGGCGCTGGATTAGCCGCTTGCTTAGCAGAGGTAGTCGGCTCTGGGATTTTGACGCCTGTGATTCGGCTGAGCAACGAAGGACCAGTTGGAGGTGAGGGCTTTGGGTCGGTGTCCATTGGACTTGCTTCGAATCGCCGTGCAGAATCGTCCTCCGCACGTTCCGCATCCACCATATACGAGTCGTCATTTGTAGCATCGCCCATACGTGACAAAAGACTCGGAACATTGCGTTCGGCGCCCTTACCCTTGATGAGCGTTGGTTTCTGGACTGGTGGTTTGTAGCTACCCCAAGTAAATGCTTCAAAAGTTGGTGGTGCTGGCGTTTTCGGTGACGAAGGCTGATGTATTTGGGTGCTAGAGGAAGTTGACGCCGATAGAGGCGGCACTGGATCGTTGACCAGTGGGTCGTAGCTGCTGTCGTCTGACCGGGAGGCATTCATAGCTACATCGGGGTCCCCCGGCGAGCTACCAGAGGACGACGATACCGCTGGTTCTGAAGGAGAAGACTGCCTCGGTCTGATATATACTTGGTTAGAGGATGGGTGCATTTATTGTATCTGCTGAAGGACAAAGCTGAAGTCCAAAGCTGATCAACGACTAGGGTATGAATGGACAGCAGTGCCGGCGCCTTTGTAAGCAACGCGACGCTGCAAACTCACGGGACGCAGGGACAGGTGAGGCGCCTTCAGCGTTTCTGGCCGGCTGGCGACGACGTCAGGTACTTATTTGAGGGCGAAAGAGCTATACGAGGAGAGGGTGAAAGTTGAAAGTCTAATCGCGAAACAAACCACCACAAGTTCCCAGGCAAGACGCCGTGACTTCCGGTGGGCACCGCTGGTGAACACAGGTCCTTACAATCAGCCGACGCTACCAGTTCTCTTAGTCTAGTCGTCTAGCTTAATAGAAAAATGTTTCTTAGTTATCTGTGGATCCACAAGCACCACAGCCGTAGCCTAACGCAGAGTTCGGCCAACCAGCGTCATTGGTTTCCCGCGCCGTCCGGGATTGGGATTTGGGCCGCTCATTCCAATCCTATCTCTTCACCCGTATCGAATCCTTTCCGCTGCCCTTGTTTGCCTTCAAGTCCCACTACTATCACTCTCTACTCCTATCTCAACCCGTTCGTTAGCAACTTCAAGTAGGGCATCGTGGCGTCCCTCGTCTTCAACTCATAGGTCTCGCCTCCTCGCGAGAGCTAAATGCTATCACAGTTCGGATCGGCCCGTTAAGCTCTAGCCACGGACGGTAGAAGATCTGACTGGAAACCTTCTTTTGTAGGTTTCTGGCTGACAAGCCTGCGGTCACCCATTACCTTCAAGGCGAGTTTTCGCAGAAATTTCGCGCACCCGAGGTTCTGACCCCCCGATCGACGCTCGTCAGATCACAAGACTGTTGTATGCGCTACCATAGCGAGTCTCGCTTCGACGTCATGCGGCTACCCAGTGAGCCCGAGGCCATCTTCGTCATTCGGCGTTTGAGCTGATCGGAAGTCTGGCACCAGCTTGATTCCTTGAAAAGCCGATTGCAAACCTCTCGGGAACATGTGTCCGTACCTCGGATGGCAGCCATTGTATACCGTGAAGAAGGTGTCGCAGGCTTCTTCCGGGGTATATGGATACCCTTGTTCACCATATCTGTCGTCCGTGAGTCCTTCAAGCCACTCGCCGCCATCTGTTGGGGATCGAGCGTAACGGAAGACCGCGTTCTCTCCCCACTCCGACAGGCGCCGCATCTTTCTCAATATACACCGACGTCAAAGCCCTACTACACAAAGATCATATATTCGAGAAACCAAGAGTAGTGGATGTCGCTTTGGCCGCTGGGATTGGCGGGGCGGCGAGCGGCGCCGTCATTTCGTGCGGAAGCACCCGTAAGGGCTCACTCCCTTTCCTGGAACTTCAACCACACGTGCTGAACCTATTACTATCTAGCTTTTGAACTCGTCAAGGTGAGAAAATGCTGATAATACTGTAGCTGAAGAACGAGGATAAGAACCACCGAATTTTTGGGACAAATACGTCACAGGTTCGACGGCAGTTGGAATTTTCAATAGCAGCTGCGAAGAATGTCAAAATCGTGAAACCTCCAAACACGATCGAAGCAGTGAGGGAGATCGTAGCGTCGAAGGGTATTCTCGGTTTGTATCAGGTTCGGTGATTTTTACGAGGCTACGTCGGCGGGGGGCTAACGAACGAGCCGATAGGGCTTTAAACTCCATTTCTGGCGCGATATGTCCGGGTCAGCACTGTATTTTGGGGAATACGAAGCGATGCGACATGTTTTAGGGCGACTGCCGAATGGAGAGCAGGGGGAGACTCCGCCATGGCTCCCGATACCTCCACCCCTGATACCATTCGTTTGCGGATCCCTGGCAGGCGTAACGTCTTGGGCTTTGATATACCCTCTCGACGTGTACGTAACGACTACTTCCCTACTGACAGGAGGGCGCTGATGGTTCGTTTGCGTTGCGTATCAGCGTCAAGACAAAAGTCCAACAACGAGCTCTGGCTGGAGTGCCCCCTCGCGGAACTTGGGAAACCTTCCGTCGACTCCTTCGAGGACCTGATCCCAATAATCCAAGGCCAATAATACAGGGTGTCGCGCGTATATATCAGGGATTGGGTAGGTGACCGACTGCGGGCCAGAGCGCGAATCAGCACTGATTCGTCTCCCTCGCACGAAAAACAGGTGTGAGTGCGGCCCGATCGGTCCTGACGCACGGTTTTCTATGGACAGTGTACGAATGGGTGAAGAAGCGAGTGGAAGCTTTGCCTGGGTAGTCTAATCCTACCGCCCCGCAAAGGAAGTATCGTATCCTAAAGACCTTTCATTTTTTGCCTTTCCTCTGCTTTTTACCTATCGTGTCAGATGGTAATTAATATGTATCATCTTCCGCTCTTTTTTGGGGGAGCTATAATAGAGTCAGCTTTTTACGCTTGCAATGATTGCGAGAGGCGGAGAAGTAGATAAATAGGGGCGTTGGGGTTTCACAGGGTCCAGTCGAAACACTGACGAATCCTTCCAACCACCGCCCGCTTTTCCAAGCACCAACCCTCCTACAAGCAACCACATACGACAATGGCGAGTGCAATCTCGACGGCGCGCGCCCGAAATTTCCTATGTGCTGATTCTCCGTGACGCTCTTGCAGTTTGGCGGATTCGACGAAGATGACGAGGGACACTTCCCTCCTGCCGCTGGACCTGGCGGATTCATGGGTGGCCTCGGACTGGGCGGGGGACCTGGATGGGGCGGACCATCGCGAAGAGCCAATCCGAGACAGTACGATGAATACTTCAAAGCTTACAGCGTCGCGATGATGCCGGGTAAAGAGCGCGCCAACTTGAGTTACGGTGGAAAGAGTGAGCTTCCAAACCGCACCACCAACGCCCTATCTCGGAACCAAATTACTGACTGGGCTCGATGCTCGGCTCATCCCTCTCTCTTTTACAGTTGTCATGCCCCAGTCAGCGCTAGCTAAACTCAG
This sequence comes from Tulasnella sp. UAMH 9824, assembly GCA_019633595.1. Classification (NCBI taxonomy): domain Eukaryota; kingdom Fungi; phylum Basidiomycota; class Agaricomycetes; order Cantharellales; family Tulasnellaceae; genus Tulasnella; species Tulasnella sp. UAMH 9824. The sequence continues at coordinate 21,626 of WSUI01000313.1, forward strand.
TCAGTTTCACCGAATTTCGCTGATTTGTGGCTGAGCGGCTGCAGAAGGACCACTGGACTGACGCGTTCTCCGCACTACCCTAATTACAGCTAATCTCGATATCGAGTCTCCTTGGATGTTCCAACTTCGCAACCCTTCCAACCCTGCCGCATCGACTCACGCTGGTGTTCTTGAGTTCATTGCAGAGGAGGGATGTGTCCATCTTCCATACTGGGTACGCGTCGGAGGGCCTCGTGGTTTTCGTACCGAATACTGAACGTCAGGCGTATGTCTGACGCGTCCAAATCAGATGATGAAGACGCTCCGGCTTAGCGAAGGTGACCCTATCCGAATCAGCGGTGTAAAGTTGCCCAAGGGCAAGTTCATCAAGATCCAGCCTCAACAAGTGCACTTCCTGGAGGTTTCCGATCCAAAGGCCGTGTAAGTCCCGTAGCCCCTTCTTTGCCAATCCAACTCCAACTTACGCAGTGCACCCTCAATCGATGCTTATACCGGCTAAATCGTCTCTTTCTGAACCCCTTTTGCGGCCCCTTGAACCTTCTAGACTAGAACAAGCCCTGCGGAACTTCACCTGTCTAACGCCCGGGGATATAATCGAGATCAGTTATAATTCGATGGTTCTGGACTTTCTAATTATGGACGTCAAACCCGCCGGAGCGGGTATTGATGTGGTTGACACAGATATCGAGGTGCGTCTGCGGATTACTGTGCGGACGGCCTAGGCCGGAGGAGCGGTTTGCTCATTGAGGCGCCCCCCCCCCCCGGGGCGGGGGGGGGCGGCGGGGGGGGCGGGCCGCGCCGGCGGCGCCC
>WSUI01000313.1:22445-35033 GCA_019633595.1 Tulasnella sp. UAMH 9824
GGGGGTTTCTTGGGGTGCTGACCCATATACCGGGGCGCCCGCGGGTATCCCGGCGGGCGCGCCCGGGCGCGGGGGCGGTGCGGGCCCAGTCCCCCCCCCCCCCCTGAATTGGCTTTAGGTGGACTTTGCTGCGCCCAAAGGTTACGTAGAGCCGCCGCGACCTGCTCCGGCGCCGGTCGAGACTATGGCTACGAAGCTCAAGATTGACGTCAGCAGCTCGACGCCTGGATCCTCTCGTCCTGGCTCGGCGATGGGTGCTGCACCCGCACTAGACGGCGAGTTTGAAGCGTTCAAAGGCAGTGGTCAAACGCTCAACGGACGCAAGACCAAAGGAAAGGGCACATCTGTGCGCAAGATCACCCCTGTCGATCAAGACAGCTTGATCTATCGGACAGAGTGAGTGGCTGTGACCCAGCTTTTGAAATTCGTGGGGTTCAGGTGACTGACGGGCTTTGTGGTGGTGCCGGTATCGGTTCGCATTATCCCGCGCCTTGGCAGTAAACCAAAGATGGTTACGAACGAGACGTTAGTGGATGGCCGCCAAGTCCCCGCCGCGCTGAACCTTCCGTTCGGCAAGCTGTTCTTCGGATACACCGTCATACCGTACAAGGCCCCGGGGTCGGAAGGATCCGGTGCGAGTGGTTCTGGTGCATCGTCACCTCCAGCCGCCGCGCAAGTATGTGCCCAATCACACCACGCTTGATTTCGTTCCGTCGGCGGATGCTAATCCGTTTGTGATCACCGTGTTCTCCCCTATAGACCCCGTCGTTTGGGGGCTCTGGCCAGACGCTCTCCGGACGACCGCCCCGCCAGACGCGAACACCCGTGACACAGCCTGGAAATACTGCGGCGAGTGGATCGACAACGACGAAATCCGACGACGCTAAATGGAAGGGAAAGGGGAACAGCTTGTCGTCCGGCGGATCGCGGGCCAAGCCGGCGCGACGACGCTCGCCTTCGCCAGAGTACATCGATGTAGACAGTGACTGATAACGGGGAACCGGGCAGATATTTCCATTTCGACTGTCCTTTTTTCGAGTAGCAGAAGCTGGTGGTTGTGTTTGTGGGATATAATTAAATGAATGGGGATAACGCGAGGCGCAATCTGAGTGGTCCGCGTTAGAGCCGCGCCTAGTGTGATGGCAGGACTTTGCAAATTACACAGGAGAACGTGCCCTCAGAATCGGGTCTTCCTTTATTCCCTGTTGGCACGCCATGGCTTTGTTCTCCCCCCGACACTCCGCCTTGAGCTGCAGAACACTCTTTTGGGCATGGCCGCCGAGGGTCGACCCCCACCAGGAGCACAAAGTAGGGGGCTATGCGCTTTCAAGACTTGGGCAGGAGAAATCTATAAAAGGCCCGACTGGAAGTGCGTACCTCTCATCCATTTTATTCCTTTTTATTTTTTCGTTTCGTTGCTTTTTCGCTGATAAAAAAATCATCATCAACGTCCCCCCCGTCCATCAAATTCATTACCCTCCGCCCCCCCTTCCCATCATTTCGCATCAATCCGCTCCCGTTATGCCCGTCAGTGACGTCCCTCCCGGCCTGGAGCCCGTCTCATCTATCAAGGTCGTCGCCGCGGGAGGTGACTCCCGGTGGCTTCCGTATGCCGGCAAGGCTATCTTCTCCAACGTCGTCCCCGTTGACGAGAGGGAGGGCAAGGTACGGCGGGCGGTTGCGAACGCTTGGGACTGTACACGGATAACCGACCATCATCCTTCATCAGATCCTTCTCGCTTTTAGAGTCGACGGCTTTGGGAGGAACAAGGTGCGCTGAGGGTGTGTGACCGATTACGTCGGGTGCACTGACACCACGCCGTCTTCCCAACAGTACAACCCCTTCAGCGGTCCCATCCAACCCGGATCAAATCCATTAAAGGCTGCCACTCGCGACCTGCAGGTAAGAAGCAGACCCAGCTTTTGTTCGTTCCGCGGGAGCTAACAAAGGCGCTTCTGCAGGGTCAATGTGGCTTACAGGCCGTAGACATCTCCAAACTAGGAAAGCTCATCGTTGTTCTCGAGGGCAACGCTATCGCTCTCGACGTCGACGTGTTTCGCACCACTTCATGGAGGGGTGACGTTGCCGAGTAAGTCTTTGTTGCTCCCTGTGTACGTATGCCACTAGGCCTCTAACGGAAATCCTATCCACTTCACAGCACACTCGAAGTTCGTCCACGGTGGTTCTCCGCCCCCACGGCACTCTCCTCGGGATCCCCAAAACTGCCCGCAGTACCTTGGGATCAAATGTTCGAAGATAACAAATTCTGGTTCCCTCTGCTCACAGAGGGCAAGTACTTTATCGGCCGAATCGACTTTGGAGCTCCCAGCCCAGGCGAAGACGTTGGTCCTTTGTTGAGGTACTGGTTCGCCACCGTTTAAGGGACACTCTTCGATCCGCCCTTCTTCTGCTTTTCTCTTTCGCCTCATGTTTTGTTTTGTGCTCCACTTCGCTTTCCGGACATGCCAACAATTGTGCCACCCACTCATCAATATTGCAATGCCGAGCATGCATTGTACTTCTACTTCATGTACCCTCTTCCCTAATTCTGTATACAGCCGAAAGGCTGGACAAATAATAACATGGTTGCCCTTTTTAACCCAATCTATTTGCGCCTCTAGGCCTTCAGGGCCAGGGCACGATGTATACGTCGCAAACCTAGGCCTCCATATGGGTTCGCTGAAGAGAACCTCAGGGATTTCCGGGAAATTCCCTTTGTCACAGGCCCTACTCAGACCGCTAATGTAACCTACTTCCACATTCCTTAAATTGGATGTCAGTGCTTGAAGCAACGTGTTGCGCCGTGGACTCACCAGCGAAGATCCCGTTCATCAACAACGAGAGCGCGTGCCAGCACAAAGCCCACTCTGCCTGGGTGGGCATCAGAACCCCCTCATCCGTGATTTCTTCTTCTTCGCCGCAGCACCGGTCACAGGTCTGCTTCCAAACGTTCCAGAAACAGGTTGAGTACTTGGCAAAATGGGCACAGGTGGTAGGGTGTTGCCAAACATGTCAGGCTGAGTGGCCCAGTCGCGTCCTCCTTTGAGGTCAGGTTGGGAAGCTGGGTCCGGAGAGCCGCCGTGAGGTTGATGTATAGCGGAAGTATACAAAGAAAGCCTTTCTGTGCTCCGTAATCCTGGAGCTATGGCCGCAGGGCGTGATTGTTGAGGCTGAACGGCATTTATGATATTAGAGCCTCCGCATGTGTGATTATGCTTTGGACCAACGACACAGCCGTCCTAGTGGACTTACCTCGGGTTTCTTGGGGGGACCAGGTGCAGGATTGTACGGATTGTTATAGGGTACACCACTTGGATCTTCTCCAACTCTCCATTCACTGAGTAACAGACGTACACCTAGGTCCAGGCTCTCCTCTGCCACGGATACCCGCCTCTTCCGCCTCTTACCCGCCGATACGTCCTCAATATCTTCCATCTTCAAGCAGCCAGAAACACCGGACAATTCAGGCTGGAGAAAGTCGAAGTGAAGGGGAGGGGGATCCGATGTAGTGATCGACGTTTTCGACATCATCGAAGTCGCTACGTCCACCTCCATCAACGATTCCTCCGGCTTGGATTCTGGTCGTTGGAACGGGCGCGTTGAAAAGACGTCCAAAGACATCGCGAGATCCACTGCTAGTGTACGTGCTGAGGTATATTCTCTTTTCAGGATGGATGGATCTTTGTCTTCCATTTCGGGCTCGGCGACGTCAAATTTCCTATACCTGCCTGGTCCAAGATCTCGTATCTTGTAAGGCACTGGCACGCTTTCACCACAGAGAACGTCGAGGGTGTCGCTGATGTTCCAAGACCAAGCCGTGTTTTGAGCGATTGCTTCAATCGGCGGGATAGCAGCCGTATCGCAAGCTTCTTGAAGGGCGTCGTATCCATCTTCCGAGTGGAAAGCCGTACTGGCAAACAGGCTGCTCCTTTGCCGGTCGTCAGCTCGCTCGCTGCCCACCTGGCGAGCAATGTCGTGGCTAAGATGCTACGGTCAGTTATATTCGAAATGCGGAGGGAAAACCGTTACTCACAAAGTCAGAAGAGAAGAGCCTCCAACCGCCGAGTCCATCGATGTAGCGCGCATATTCTGAAGGAGTTCCTCGGGGTCGACTGTCGGCTGCTCCCCACTCTCGGCATCCTGCTTGGGCGTCCCAAAGAAAAGACCTGGAAGTGGTTGATTTGGGTCAAGTCTAGGACAGTGAAGGAGAGCTGCGCTCACGTTTGTAAAGCGACCGCAAGTCGTATACCTGGGATTCCCGTAGACCCAAACGACCATATTTCGACCCATTTCGCTCGGCCTCTTCAATCGCAGCCTCCATCCCGTAGACCTCCTTCGACCAAACTCGCAGTGCATCATCAGGATAGGACGAGCCGGTGTCATCAACCCTGGTCCTGAATATCGCTTGCTCGGAGGTGAGCTCGAAAACATCGAAGGACTCGTCCTTCTCGAGGTCTTGTAGGGGGTGTCGGGAGAGTTGGAGACCCTTGCGTTGACGCATACGCGAGACATTGTGCGGAGAGGATATGAGAAATGATCGAGGCTGGCACGAAGAGGCATGGACTCGCAGCCTATCACCAGTCTCGGATTGCTGGTTTGTAGACCATGCCATTGGGTATACGCTGATCCAGTTATTTCTAAGAGAATAGAGACATGCTTCCGGACCTTTGGAGAAGATTCACCGTTATTCAGTCGCGAAACGTCATGGGTGGTGATAATCAGACGTACGGGTGACACCAGGCATCCAGACAACCTGCAGTCCGGGTTCGGATTGCCTGTCGTGACGCCAGGCTGCGACGGTCTTGCCAGATGGGGTGTCAAGCCAGAGCAACTTGGTTGTAGTAGCGGCACATAGAGTAAATTCGATAGCTGTTGATGTGATGGATGTAAAGATTCCGTCGTTGGGATGAAGTTCGAAGACGATCTCGCATGAGGGAAGGTCTCCCTATGCGCGTGTGAGATGAATACGGACATGAAATAGCGAACAGAGGATGTGATGGTCTTACCGTTAAGTCGACTCGTCCAATGAACCTGCCTGACAAAATATACACCACTCCCGCCAAGCCGCTATGAGCTAACCGCCAATGACGTGCCTCACTTGATAACGCGTATTTGCGTGTATTCTCAATCGGCAAGTTGAGCAACAGGACCCTTTTCAGTGAGTATCAAGTTGAGTAAGTGACCGTGCTGGGGAAACGAAGCGGCGACAACGTACGGCGAGGTTGCCTCGGGACTCCAGCGCCATAGCCGACCGGATTCATCGACTAAGATGAGTCTGACGGGCGTCAGAGTTTCGCCGGTAACGTGATCGAAAATCATATCCATAACTGGCCCAGAGTCGGGGTGGCTTAGCTCGACGGAACCAAGCACTTTGAGTGTGACGGGGGGCTGATTCTTCTTGACCCCTTTTTTGGGGACAAGCTGGCACACAACCACAGCATTTGGCATTCGAACTGCCAGCGCACAGACTGTGAATGGGACTGTTAATCGCCAAGAAGCAGGAGAAACGCGCTCTCGCTCACCGCCATTCGATGTGGGTAGACCAATGAGTTGAAGTATCGGCCTTTCAAAGTCTTTCAAGATGTTTGGACAGGCGACTAATGGAGCGAATTTTCCATTATATTGTCCGAACGCTGATATATCTAGATTGTCCGGTTATATACCGCCTGCACCGTAGGACTAGTTGGGTGGACTCACTCAGGCTGCTTTCACCTTCACCTGAAACAAAGGCGAGAAACGAGATTGGTGATGATAGAGAGTTCTCGTCCCCAAAGGGAGAGTCTACCGTGATGGCGACTAGTCGATTTCCAGCGTATGGGTCAAATACGTTCGCCTTTTCGGAGCCTGAGTGATCTTCCATCACGAGCTCCTGGAGGACGTCAAAGGGAATATCCAAGTCGGGGTAAAAGTCCCTCAGAAAGCGAGCCTAGAGGTATTGCGAATGGTTTGGTAAATCAATGTCGCCGAGTGGTGTTCGTCGAAAGCCCTGAACTGACGCTTTGTTCCGCCCGCTGATATGCAGTAATTTTCGGAGGGGGAGGACCCTCAATCGATGTCTTCGGGTAAACTTGAATGCTTTGGGTACGTACAGCTAATGGCAGGTCGCGTTAAGTGGAAGTGTGCTGCACATATTCAGTGCCATGTTCTCACCACCGGAATCATGGTCGTCTTCATCTACCAAAACCTCCCATTCTAGCCTTCGCCCTTGTTTGACCAATGTGGCCGCAGAATTCCCGCCCATTTGAATAGTGGGTATATCTTCCCGCTGGATCGTATGGCTGGGAGGTAAGTATTTTGTTCGTGCCCGCCTAGGGGGTGGCCGAGGAGCGACCCGGCTATCGAGCGGCCACGGATACTGCATAACGTCAGGAATTTTGCCAGTCTTTCAGTCGTATCCTTTGATATCTTATATAGGCGTGCATGTAGAAGCGGAAAAGAGGCAAGGTTGAGGGCGGATCAAAAGGTCCCCGGTTGGTTGTTTGTTCCAGGCACGCACAAAACTTCACATCGTGCACCACCATCGCTCCTTCGCTCGAAGCATGGCCCAACGTTCTGAATCAACCTCTCACTCGCAGGCTTCTGGTACCAAGAGGAAACGACCGAAAAATAACGTGGGGTATCTGCCATGGAACGTTCAGGAGAAAATTAAGAGACGTCGCGTGGAGGAGATGAAAACGAGGAGTTCCTATTCCAAGGAGAGGAAAAAGGCTCTGGGCACCGGCGCTAATGCTGGAGTGCTAGACTCAGGGTGGCCGAGGAGAACGAAAGCGGTGGAAGGGGGAGAAGCGGCGGATGACGACCTTTCAAGGCTCGAGGGTGCTCAAACGATTGCACTAGATGCAGACCGACAGCCTGTGCAACTGCCATTACCTGCTCCCAAACCAAGGAAGGAACCGAAACGGTCGACGGAGCCCCCACGTCCATCATCTGCTCGTGGGGCACCGATTCCGAAATCTCAGGGTCAGGAGACGCCAACAAAGCCGGAAGCAAAGCGCGACCAGGTGCTTGGCTCTGATGACCGACATAACTCAAACGAGAGTGAAGGACCAAGCTTCCGGGAATTAAAACGTGCTGCTTACTCTCGGCAGTCATTGCATACCTACAAGAGTCGTTCGGTGAAAGATAAGCACGGAGACAGGTCAACTCGGCCCGGATCAACTCCACTTGGTGGTCGGAAAGGCCAGCCGAACATGAAACTCAGGATGGGTGTAATGCTCGAACAGATCAAGAGAGTAACATAGAGGTAATCTTCGTAAGTCCGAACGCCTTGAATCCATTCAAGGTGCTCTGACCTGACGGCACGCGGTTTCAGAGGTCAATTCCGCCCACCTCTTCTCGAAGACTTTAACATATGTCACGGGCACCTCTTGTGCTATCATTTTTAGCTTTCTGATACGTTCCTCTAACTCCCTTGCCGTCGAATACGAGCGCTGCACAGGGAATGCCGTCATCACAAGGAAGCGCGAGTTAGCCGCAGGAAGCAGACTGATGATTCAAGTCCATTGATATGAACTATAATATTGAGCCAGCTGGTTTTATCTCATGTATTACTTCTCATACTTCATATTGTGGTCGAGCTCGAGGACCTGCCCGTGCCTGGACATACCAAGAGAGGCAAAATGGCCGCGGCGTGAGAAGCGCAGTTCCACCGCAACGCGCAGTCTCCAATTCAACCAACGACCGCTCTCCTTCACTCCTTACCTTTCACTCGCCAGCTTTATGGCGTACAATCCAGACCGGCAGCACTCGAATTTCAGTGGGGCGACGACGCTATACGGAGAAGGCGCATCAGAACCCAAATTTACACCCAACGAGAGCTTCCAGACCGATTATGCAGCTGGCTACCAAGACGAACCCCTGGCTAGGCCGAGGCCACAGTTTGCCCAGCAGTCCAGAGATTCCCAGAGAGTGTCGTTTGCGCCACCGAAGTAAGCATATATCGGAGGTTCGAAACGACTCGTTTCACAGACGCTCACCCCAGCGCCGGTGTACAGATCAACAGGGGACTTGAGACTATGGCGGCACGATGAGCGGGGCAACATGTGGACGAAGGGAGGGGTAAGAGAATTTTTGCTGGTGGAAGGGGTGTTGCTCATCGAATGTCTCACATCATCTCATGTAGCGTCGACGCTGCGTCGGAAGATTCTGTTGCTGTACCGTGATGATGACGCTTTTCCTCATCATCAGCATCGTCTTGGCGTTGGCGCTGGTCAGTCCCTCATCATGTAGTACCACCTACTTCGGTTCTCTGACAGTCTGGTTAGTGGGCGCGTCCTCCAGATATTCGCTTCAATGGAATTTCTCTTCCTACCGGCGGAAGTGCTGTTCGTTCGTTTCTCTTTGGACAAGTTCGCATCTCCTCATGATTTCTTCCTTGTTTAGGTACAAGTCCAGACGGACTCGCTGGATATTAACCTCTCCCTAAGCATAGGGTAAGCCTACACGCTCGGACTTTCCTCTTTCTGGCTTAGCGAACCTTGCCTTTTTTCCGCTTGCCCATAGCGTGAGGAACCCCAACTTTTTCGGTGCCTCTTTCAAGTCCATCGATGCCACAGCATTTTATCCCCCCTTGACCTCGCAGCTGGGCGGTGGAACCCTTCACGACATCAACTTCCCTGCAAATTCCGACACCCAATTCCTATTCCCCTTCAACATCACGTATTCAAGTGGCCTCGATCCCAACAACATCCTTGTTACAGATCTTGTCAATAAATGCGGTATCAAGCCTGGCTCGGCGAAGTCGAAGTTGACCGTGAAGTACCAGCTCAAGGTGCGATTTCCTGACCTCCAAATGGTGTACTCCGCGGCTGACCGTGTTCGCCTGTTGGGTGCACCGTTTTAAGCTCGCGCTCCGCATCGTGGCCATCACTATTTCACCATCTTTTTCCGGTACTGCCGACTTTGATTGCCCAGTCACAAGGGATGATCTATTGGTACGTGCTTCTTGGAATGAGATTTTTCTCTCGTCGCTCACCATCTGTCATGCCATAGAGCTTCGGAGGGGAGGCGCTACTGAAGTCACTCGGAGTCGAATAGAATCCATCATCCGTTCCTTTTTACTACGTTCCATTTCAAGGACACTGTTACCACAAAATGTAAATGATAGCTTATCGGACTCTACATGCAGACCACGATTAATTGCCGAAAACTTGGTTCGCCCTCATTCCGAACCGAGGACTGACGGCTCCTCGCGCAATCGCCGATTAGGAACAACATCGCTTCAAGTTGCGATGAAATGGTGTTCATCGACCACTCTCTTTCCTAAGCCCCACCTCCCTTTACGAGTTGGTTTCCTCCTCGGACAGCGCATTCCACTATGAATTCGAACCTTGAGTTCACAATTCGGGTCCGTGTCAATGTATGTTGATGCCTATTTCCCTTAGAGAACCGGTATTAACACCGAATTGCTCGCTCCGTCAGGCTGTTGACCATACCCCTGAGGTCATCAGTGTCTTACCCGAACCGCAGTCAAAACAAAAAGGAGCAAACCAAGCTTACCGACAAACAGGAAGTGCACAAACGTCCGCGAAGCCTCGTCGGCGTGCTCGTCAGCCGGCTCCGGAGATTCAAGCAACTGGTTACGAGGAGAACCGAAATGAGAGCGGAAGCGACGGCAGTGAGGATTCCAATGATAGATTGTTGGTGCGTGCAAAGGGTACGTCTGCCTGTTTACTCCTTCGTTCAGATTCAACGGTAAAGCTTTGTTTTAGAGAAGGGTCGAGATTCGAATAAATTCCCTGAGTCCGAGGTACGGTGATTCAGCTATAAGCTTGCCCAGAAATCTGAGCGTCATTCGTCCATTAACCAGGATTCACCTCCCCCTCTGAATCGGTCATTGGATTATGACACTCTACCCTTCAAGTTCACGGCAGCAAAGGCAATCGTCGACTTTCAATTTGGTATGAGGAGCCTTAGGCGAGTCTTGGGTGGCATGCCATCATCGGTTGTTTGGCTACCTGCCAAGACCATCAAGGGCAATCGGCAAGCGTACCTTCGCCCGTGTCCATCACTAAATCCTTTCCGACCTCAAAGCCCTGGGGCCCACGGGTTTGTAGTTGGGAGTGTACAGCAGGAGTTAGCAGAAGCCGGGATCAAAGCGAGAAAACTTCCCATGTTTTTGACCGGGACCAGCACGTCGTATGCAGGAACTTATATGTGGCAAGACGTTGAACCCTTGTCTTACATGGAGTGGAAGCGTCTTGGTGAAACTGTAAGTGAGATTCTTATGACCAAAAGGAGTGGTTTAATATCATTCCGTGACTTCAGTTCAAGGATCGCTCGATCAAATACCTTTTGTCAAGCAAACAGCGGTTGGCTCAACTCAAGGTGGGCCAGTGGAAAGTCAGTGGTCACTGGCCATCTGACACTGAAGTCGATGGGGAGCGGTATCATACAACTGTCACCACCGAAGATATTGTGCTTGCTATGAGAGCAGGGGTTTTGGTCGGTATTGTTCTGGCACTCAACTCCCTATCATCTACTCATCACTTTTGGCAGCGGGTTCCCATGTCAGCCGTAAGGTGCATCGGATATGACTGCCAGTATGTCCGAGACCTTATTTGCAAGACCGGGAATCCGCTCCCTCGGGATGGGCCGGAAGAGGCTGTGCTAAACTGCTCGAAGGCGACAAACATGGAGGCAGAAGTGACTAGAGTCGGACCTTCTGTGGACCTCAATGCCGCAGGGATCAACAATGCTGAGGTGGAAGCAGCAGGTTCAGGCTACAAACGCCAAGCAGCTTCGGATTCGGATTCAGATATTCAAGAGATTCCGGTTAAAAGAACGACCATGAAAGTCGGCCCTCCAAAGAAGAAACTTCGACAGACTGTAGAAGTTGTGATCCCAGCATGGCCAAAGCGAGACACCAAGGTTGTTTCAGCTATGGATAGTGGTCCTTCCAAGGGTTCCCCTCAAGGTACTTCGTTTCCAAATAGAACAAACGACGAGAAGAGGGACACTCCTGAAGCCGATCTCAGAATCCCAGGAGGTTTGAGTTGGGAAGACAGGGAAGGTATGTCGGCTGGGTCCCAGGCAAGAAACTGTTCTCTAGCTCTGTCTCGCTGGTTTCAGAGTCACCTGAAGTATAAAGGGCCGAAAGGGACGGAGAAATGGAATTAAAAAAAGGACTTGTAATTCTTGAGAGTTTCCTAGGTATCTGCTTTAGTCATGCCACTTCGAAAGAACCTGCTGTTCCCAATCCGCCCGCTTCGTATCGTCCGTGATTGCGCCAAGTGGGCTTCCAGGGAGTCCCTCTTTCTGATCCTGTGAAGCCTTTTCAATGACGTTCCATGGCACACAATCGCCCGGGTCCGACTCTCCTTCGCCGAGCGCGAACTCCCCCTGCCGAGTCCGAGTGAGGGATACAACATGTGCGGCGGATCCTAAAGCAAGGCCTATATCGTGGACAATGGACCGGACGTATGTCCCGGATGAGACGGTCATCTTGAGCTCGAACGTAGGCGGCCGTTCAGGTTCAGGTATGGCATCCCAAGAATCGACGATGGGTTCCGTTTGTGCAGAGGTCGAAGGTCCCCCGGAGTCCGGTTGGTCAAGCAACTGAGCGGTGAGGGGCTTGTCTTCCCCAGAAGGTCGTGCAGACTCGGCTTTGACGATGAGGTCTTTGACTCCAGCATAACGACTCCTATCGGCTTCCGAGAGCTCTTTTGTGGGCCAAACGTATGTATGGCCAGAAGGATTGGATTTTGACCCAGCTTCCTGCCAGTTGATAAGCTCCAGTTCCAGAACGTTGGCGTCGCGGGCTTCGATGGGTCTTGGCAAAGGCTTCCCCTCTCGTGCGTACTCGTATAAGGGTTTCCCGTCCATTTTTAGAGCCGAGTATCTAAAGTCAAGTAGCCTCTTCAATCCGGTCGTTCACTGGTGGAGGACGGTGGGGTCGCTCACATGGGAGGAACTTGCTTGATTGGTCCGCGAAACCGAGCCAGTGTGGCCTCAACTTGCTCTCGAGTGATGTGGTTCCATGGAGCTATGCGCACCCGGGCACCTTCACTGTCGTAGGAGTCCGTCTCGCATCCCAGCAGCCCGATGGTTTTATATTCCTGCAATGGGCGGTCAACCAGGAACCGAAGAGGAGTGAGTCCTTTGTCACCTTGGTGCAGTGCAAGAACCTCCCCAAGGATTTGGTGCCTTGTGCGACGCCGACAACTAGATTCGAAGCACGTTTGGATTAGCTAAATTGGGGATTCGACGGGAGACGTATGAATTTACCAAGAACACCATCGGCCAAAGGATCCAGAGTGCCGCCCTGCCCGACCTTAACAGGCCCTATCTTCCTCTGTAGCTTCGTCTTCTTCTTCCCGGTTTTAGACCTTTGCTTCTCGAGCGATTCGGCTTCCACGAATAGAGGCGAGTCACCAAAAAGCTTTTGAACAGTCTCGACTACGGCCATAGAGGTCATTCCGCTAGGTTTTGCAACCGCAAAGATCCCGCTGAGGGGGATAGAAGGGTTGTTCACTTTAGGCATTGGGTGTCTAGTGGTAGGAGTTGGTTGGTTGGTTGAATCTCCGTTTATTACCCGCAAGCAGACAGCCTTAAGGGCGTCAAGGCGCGGGGGGTTTCCCCTATACTAT
>WSUI01000314.1:7776-34975 GCA_019633595.1 Tulasnella sp. UAMH 9824
CTTCAGCACCGGTTCGTCGCTTTGTTCACCGCCACGTTCAGCTTGAAGAAGAACGAAGGGTTTTTGGATGGTGTTGGTGGTGACGTGAGGAGTTCCAAGTGGAAGAGGGTTGTCAAGATTTGGAAGACTGCTTGCACGAGTGCAAAGGCCAAGTTTGATGCTTCAAGGGAGAAAGCAAGGTTAGCCGCAAGAAGGTGTGATAATTGGCTACATGGTGCTTACGTGCACTGCTTTGGGACTCTAGCGCACAAGTGGCAAAGGAGCTAGACGCAGGAGACTCGCCAAGGAAGCGCCGAAAGGTGGAAGACGGCGTTCAGTCTGGGGATAGCGCGTCCGAACAGGATTGGAAGGCCTTCGAGCAAGACGTGGCTACTTTTGAAGCCCAGCACATCCTCGCCAAATCCAAGTTCGTCTTTACGTTTGTCGAAGGCCCGCTCATCAAAGCGCTCCGGCAAGGTCATTGGTGAGTTCGCATGTTCGCTAGAGTGCTAGGTGGCCTCGAATGACATCTTCTTTCATTCTGCAGGGTCCTACTCGACGAAATCAACCTCGGTTCGCCTGAAACACTCGAAGCTATTACCCCCCTCCTCCAATCTCCCACCTCGTCCATCACTCTCACCGAACAAGGATCCCTCACTCCCATCCCCCGCCACGCATCGTTCCGCATCTTCGCTTCCATGAACCCCGCAACAGACGTTGGCAAAAAGGACCTTCCTCCGAATCTACGGTCTCGCTTCACGGAGCTTTGGGTACCACCGCCGGACGACGACAAGGAAGCGCTTTTGGCCATCGTCAAGCAGTACATCGGTCACTGCTCCTTGGCAGACTCTGCAGCGATCATGGATGTCGCCGAATTCTACACGGAGGTGCGGAGGTTGACCGAGAGCCGAGCCATTGCGGACGGGTCCAACAAGCGACCTCACTTCAGCATGCGAACATTGGCTCGAGCCTTGACCTTTACCGCCGATGTCACTCCGGTGTTTGGGCTTCGTCGCGCTTTATGGGAAGGGTGTCTGATGGCCTTCACGATGACGTTGGATGCGAAAAGCGCCGATATCGTCAAGCCATTGGCGGAACGGTGGATTCTTCGAGGCGTCAAGAACGTTTCTTCAGTCCTCTCTTCAATACCAATGCTTCCGAAGGGGCTGTCAAGAGATGACGTAGTCCAAGTTGGCCCCTTCTGGTTGCAGCGCGGTCCTCTCCCTTTGCAAAACGTCGACGATTACATCCTCACGCCGTCCGTCCAGCGGAAACTCATCGACCTATCCCGAATCATTCTCACCCGTCGCTTCCCAGTTCTCATCGAGGGACCTACCTCTGCCGGCAAAACAAGCGCAATCGAATATCTAGCGCGTCGCACGGGCCATCGGTTCGTTCGCATCAACAATCACGAACACACAGATATCCAAGAGTACCTCGGAACATATGTCTCAGACCCGGACTCCGGAAAACTCGTATTCCACGACGGACTCCTAGTTCGCGCTCTTCGTGAAGGACACTGGATCGTTTTGGACGAGTTGAACCTGGCACCCACAGACGTCCTCGAATCCCTCAATCGCCTGCTAGACGACAATCGAGAGCTCGTCATCCCCGAAACGCAAGAAACCGTACGACCTCATCCCAGCTTCATGCTTTTCGCCACCCAGAATCCCGCCGGTCTCTACGGAGGCCGAAAGGTCCTTTCTCGCGCCTTCCGCAATAGATTCCTGGAGGTTCATTTCACCGACGTTCCTCAAGCCGAGTTGGAAGTCATTCTTGCCGAGAGGTGCAAAATCCCACCTTCGAGGGCCCAACGCATCGTTGCCGTGTTCGAGGAGTTGCAGAAGCGGCGACAGACGGGGCGCGTCTTTGAAACCAAACAAGGCTTTGCCACCTTACGCGACCTCTTCCGCTGGGCGAATCGAGATTGGAAGGACAAGGAAGGTCTGACGAACCAAGACCTCGCGGAGGATGGTTACATGCTTCTCGCGGAGAGGGCTCGAAATGCAGATGATAAGGCAGTCGTGAAGGAGGTCTTGGAAACTGTTCTCAAAGTGAACATAGACGACGCGGCCATGTATCGCATCGATGCTCCTGGGACCGACTTGCTCTCCAAAACAGGCCTCTCCTCGCTTCCATCCGGGCTGGTTTGGACCCAAGCATTTCAACGACTTTTCGTGTTGGTCTCCTCGGCGCTGAAGCACAATGAGCCTGTCCTTCTCGTCGGCGAGACAGGCTGCGGGAAGACTTCCGTCTGCGAACTCTTCGCCCGCGCTCATGGCCGTCCGCTGTACACTCTCAACTGCCACCAAAATACGGAGACGGCTGATCTTCTAGGCGGACAACGCCCCCTGCGCAACCGAGCTTCTCTCCGTGCCGATGCTATACAGGACGCACTTTCACTTCTCCAAGAAACCGGTATCGATACCAGCAACCTGACCGAGTCCGACTCCATCTCCGACGCAATCCTGAGAGCATCTGTCAACAAAGCCTTCCCTCCCACCGCGCGGGAGAGAGTCCGAGAAGTTCTTGGAAAGTTGAAGCGAGCCAACGCATTGTTCGAATGGCACGATGGACCGTTGGTAGAGGCCATGCGGAATGGGGGCGTTTTCCTTTTGGACGAGATCTCGCTCGCCGACGACTCCGTTCTCGAACGGCTCAACAGCGTTCTGGAACCCGCACGTACACTCACATTGGCCGAAAAAGGGGGATGGGACATCGATCGCTTGGAAGTCGCGGCGTCCACCGACTTCGAGCTCGTTGCCACGATGAACCCTGGCGGAGACTATGGGAAGAAGGAGCTGTCTCCTGCCCTCCGCAACCGATTCACTGAAATCTGGGTCCCGTTGGTCGAATCCCGTTCGGACAAGATGAAAATAATTGAGACGATGTGGCACACGTCATCCCTCAAACCATTTAGCTCCGTATTGCTAGACTTCTGCCAATGGCTTTCGGGGGCTCTTGGAGATGAGCACACTGTGGGTCTCCGAGACATCATTGTGAGTTCTGACCCTTCCTTAAAGGCCCACATGATTCCTCGGTCACTGATTGTTTCTTTAGGCCTGGGTGGAGTTCACCAACGCAGCCAGCCTTCGCGAATCGTCCATTTCTTCTGAGGAATTATTCGTACGTCGTGCTCCATCGACTCACAAAACCTGACTCTAAAGCTTCATCCTTGTTCTAGCACCATGCGGCGCACATGACCCTTCTCGACGGCCTTGCTTCTCTCCCCCAGACAGCCACATTCACGCCTTTGGCACTGGCAAACCTTGAGCGCGAGGCCACATCAAAGTTGCACGAGCTTGTCCCTTTCACTCCTTCCGAAGTGCATCCCACAGATGCGACGACCGGCACCTTCCGTATCGAGCAGTTTGGTATCTCGATGGGCCTGCACAAAGTTCCCAGTGTTGATTTCAACATCAGGGCGCCAACAACCCGGGACAACGCGGCTCGGGTCCTCAGAGCCTGTCAAGTCCAGAAACCTATCCTGTTGGAAGGTAGTCCCGGCGTTGGCAAATCCAGTCTCATCGCTGCTCTAGCCAACTTCACTGGTCATCGACTCTGCCGCATCAATCTCTCCGACCAAACAGATTTGATGGATTTGTATGGTTCAGACCTACCCGTCGAAGGTGGAAAGCCGGGGGAATTCGTGTGGAAGGACGCAGCGTTCCTTCGCGCTCTCCAGGAGGGTGATTGGGTACTGCTTGACGAGATGAACCTGGCACCTCAGGCAGTTCTTGAAGGTCTTAACGCCGTATTAGATCATCGCGGGACGGTGTACATCCCTGAACTCGGACGATCGTTTACCCGTCACCCCAACTTTCGCATATTTGCCGCGCAAAACCCTCTCCACCAGGGCGGAGGTCGAAAAGGACTTCCCAAATCCTTCCTCAACCGTTTCACCAAAGTCTATGTCCGAGAACTTTCGCCTTCCGACTACCACATGATATGTGCTCACCTCTTCCCGGAATATCCAAGCGAGTCACTACACCGCATGATCACTTTCAACGCCCGGCTTCACGAGGAGGTCATGGTACGGAGATCGTTTGGACGTGAAGGTAGTCCCTGGGAGTTCAATCTAAGGGATCTCCTCCGTTGGCTGGCGTTGATGCACAGTTCCACTCAGGCATCGTCCTCGACGGAATTCATCAGTTCCGTCTACCTCCGGCGCTTTCGCAATGAGACGGATCGACTCCGCGTTTGGCAGCTTTACGCAGAGACGTTCAATATCGTAGACGAAATGCCAAGGCGTCCTGCCGTCTCCATAACTCCCCGTTATTTCCAAGTCGGCCACACCATCTCCGAACGACGGCCAAGAGTTTCAAATCATCCCACCCATCCGCTCCGCAAGCACACCTCAAGCCTGGAAGCAATGTCTGATGCAGTTCGTCAAGGTTCCTTGGTCATTATTTCAGGAAAGAAGCAGTCCGGGAAAACGAGTCTGGTACGACTTTTTGCGAGCATTTCAGGGGTCAACCTGCAAGAATTCTCGATGCACCCTGCGGTCGATACCGGGGACTTGCTTGGGAGCTTTGAGCAGCTCCCTCATCAAACCTTCGACCCCAGCAATTCTCCTCAAGCCCGTTTCGGTTGGATTGACGGCCCTCTAGTTACGGCCATCAAGCAAGGGCAGTGGCTGCTTTTAGACAACGCTAACCTCTGCAACCCCTCCGTACTTGATCGCCTCAATTCCTTGTGTGAAACCAACGGTTCTCTCGTCCTGAGCGAACGAGGACTAGTTAACGGTGAAGTCCAGGTACTAATACCACACTCCGATTTTAGGCTGTTCATGGTAACGGACCCCCAACACGGAGAGTTGTCCCGCGCTATGCGCAATCGAGGGGTTGAAATCACAGTTGATTCACAGGACGACATGGAAGATACGGCTGCCTTATGTGCGCGGGCTCGGCTCTCTCAGGCCTCCTCCCGTCCCAGTTTTTCTATCGAAGACTACAGCGTCAAGCACCTTCATCGCATTCAACGATTGGCAGATCAAGTCTCCCTCGACTCTGAACATGAACGAAGAAGTCTTCTTGAATACGCCCTTCGATCAAGCACTGTCGATCAACTTCCCGTTACACAGCGTCTTTTGTTGCTTTTCGCTAACCAAGACTCACAAAGAATACCCCTAACTCTTCCGCATGCAAGCAACGGAATGGTGAAGGCAGTGATTGAGATTTCGGCGAGCCTGAAAGGGCAGATTGCACAAAGACGGGGAGTCCCTTCAGCTTTTCTCTTCTCGCAGGTCAGTACTGACGCTCCTCTTTTTACCTCCCAAGCGCCTAGCAGGGTGGTTCCGGACTGAGCTGAATGTAACTACCGTAGCCAATAGACGTCATTTTGAACACGGATCTTACTGCAGCAGTCGGCGATGGGCTTGCTTTCACGACTACGATCATTCTGGACGCAGTGGAATGCTTGTTCCGACAGTTTGGCAATTCGAGCTCGACCGCCTTTGACGTTTCTTCAACCCGACGTTCGGCCCTTGAGCGCTCCTACGCTATCTTCGTGGGCAAACTATCTCAGGCTGAGGCAGCCAAAGGGTTGGCAGAAATCTATCCCTTGATTAAGGCTATCCAGGATGTCAGCACGGAGGTTCTGAGTGGCTTAGAGATGCGACTAGATCAAGACGCTGCCACGGTCAGTTGCAGTTGGTCCTTGTGGGTGGATTCAGTCTGACTTTTCGTTCAAGGTTCTTCGCACTACCAATGCCGTCCTCGCTTTCGCACAGCAACTCGTCTTGGTGACACAAAGTCGCGAACTTGACTACTCGGCCATTCAGACAATCGCTACCTGGTTCTGCGAAATTCGGCCAGCTGCTCCTAGTCTGCTCGACGAAGTCTTTACTCGTGCTGAACAACTGCAGCTCAGTACTTCAACCACGAGGGGTCAGGCAATGGGCGCGGTATGGAGATCAAGGTTACTCAAAGTCTTGCCGCAACAACTGGCTACGAACCTTCAAACTTTAGACACGGTAGCCATGCCATCAAACCAGGAACAACGACGACTGGGTGCGGTTTGCGTGGTTGCCCCTTCGCGGTCATGTCTGATTTTATATACGTATATTTGATAGCGTTCGATCTTATGGCTGTAGCTACTCTTGAAGGCAACGTCGCAGCCTCAGCAGAACAAGTCGAAGAGCTGTTGAATTCCTTAGGCCAGGTCAGCTCACCTGCGTGCATCAGTCGATCCAAACTTTCATCTTCACACCGCTTCCAGGGACTGATGGAGGCGGAGCTTGCTTCGTCCTCAGAAAAGATCTACATAGCCATTATAGAGTCTCGCGCTCTTCACAGCTCGGCTTATGTGGTCAGGAACTTGAAAAAGGTGAGAAATCTACCCCCCCGTGCTCCAGCTCGGTGTACCGACTGTTACAATACAGACGCACGCCCTCGAGAAAGTATCGCAAATCGCAATAGAAACCCCCTTTTATCCTCTGCTTCGCCTGACGCCCATTAGACATGCGATCTGGTTAAATGATTCTGGTTCAAATGGTAGGAATTCACCCAGACCTGTAAATTGACCA
Source organism: Tulasnella sp. UAMH 9824 (assembly GCA_019633595.1). Classification (NCBI taxonomy): domain Eukaryota; kingdom Fungi; phylum Basidiomycota; class Agaricomycetes; order Cantharellales; family Tulasnellaceae; genus Tulasnella; species Tulasnella sp. UAMH 9824. Next base: position 14,282 of record WSUI01000314.1, read on the forward strand.
AAACTAAAAGCACCCTACTTTCGACTGTAGCTCCCATGGGAGTCAGGGCAGCGATGTGGACTAGCTGGTGCAAGTCACTCTGGTCGGCTGAACATGACGTGGCAAAGGTGTGTATTGACAGGACAGCAAGGGAACGACAGCGAATTGAGAGGTCTTTGCAGTCGCTTTTGGGACCAGGACTGCTCCTTAAACCTTCTCTATTGCAACTAACATTCTTCGAGTTGTACGTGTATAAGCCTTCTCCAGCCAGACTATTGTCGCTGATAGGGCATTTAACCAGAACGTCCGCCACCGGCAGCCTTGCGAAGCTCACAGATTACGAAAAACGCCTCACCAGAATAGCATCCCTGGCGAGGGCCGAGTTTGAGGACGCAGCCATTAAGCAGGATCGCCTGCTAGCAGGAATCTTGTTAGAGCAAGTTGGACTTGTTAGTACAATCCTGACTCCCTTTTATTGGTTATTAACGACCCTCTCAGTTTTTCGAGACCTTTGCATCCTCGTACCATGAAGTTACCTTCGCTCAAATTCAGCAGGATCTATTCCAGTGGTCATCCGCGGTCCTGGAGGGTAGTTCTTGGTCCCAGCCACAAAGCCTGTCAACCGCCATAACCTCCAGCCGCACCCCGCAGCTCGTCGAAGTGTATGATCGAATGCTTCGTCCAGCACTGGAAAATTTGGCCCCGGTAACCAGCCTGGTTGCTCGAGTGGCGAAGGGATTCGTGTCAATTGGACTGTCTACCTTGGCCCTGTATGTGCCGGACGCCCCATTGGATCCAATCGTCGCCCAACGCTGCGCCAGAGACCTCTGGGAAAGAGAGGAGTGCATGCTGAAAGCCAGGATTCTGGTGAATCGCCGTGCCGAGTATCTGGTAACTGGCAACGGTTCCAATCTATCGACCATGGAACTCGAGAAACGACTTCAAGTCATCCAGGAACGACTGGACGGAATTGGAACGGACGACATCGGACGTGAGCCAGACGTGAAGAGGCTGCACGCACTTTTCACGGAGCTACATCAGTTCTGCCAGGATATCGTGGGTCAAAATAGAGTGGAGGAGTTGGTCGCTTTCATCGAGACGTCATCAACAGGCGCCCGGCAAAGGGAGGCAACTTTCCAAGGGTCAGTTCATGGGTTCCTACAACGACTCGAGTCCACGTACTCGGACCTCAGCGATATCGCCACACCTTTTGCTCAAGCAGTCGAGTTGATACGCTTTGGTATTCGGATCCTCCTCGAGGCTGGGGACTTCGATGATCAGTTGCCTGATTGCGTCTCGGCAATGCTGGCCTGCCCTCCGGTAACGGCGTTCCCCTCGCTCAGGACCATCGATCTTGAAGGAGTAGTCCGGCGCATCACCAGCACCACAACGCGTGTCGACTTACTCGTTCACAACTTGCGCTTGGCAGCCCAGGATCGAGCAGCGGGTCTTTTCACACCATCACACTTGGCGGTCATCACCGAAAGATACGATCAACTTCTCCGCCTATGGTTGGATGACCAAGAAGCAGAACGAAAAGAAGCCCAGGAAGCCAGTAGCCTATATCGTCAAAGAAAGCAAGATCAAGTCCAGCTATCCGACGAGGAGTTGGAGGAGAGAGAATTCAATCAACTGTTTCCCAAGTTCACGGATGAGGCTCAGCAGTCGCCCGACACGGAGCCTATTCCACGAGGACCCCGTTCTCTAAATCCCAAGGTCCATCGAAAGGTCTTTGAATTGCACCAGGAGCTGTTCTCGGAAGGGGAGTCGCGTAACCTGGCCAAAGTGGACTCCCGCGATGCCGTTGCCTCGGCAGCAGCTTTGCTCCAGGACTTGGGGGGAAGCCACCGGACCGACGAAGACACAGTCTGTGCCCGACTTCTAATGCTTCAAGACCGCCTCCACTTCATCCAAAATGCTAACCTCAACGACGCCCACACTTTTGACTTCTACCACGATCCAAATGTTCCTGAAACTCGCAAAGTCATCGTACTTTTGGGAGAGTTCATCAAGAAGGTCAATGACCTGTTGGCCGAATGGCCAGAGCAACTTGTTCTCAGGCATCTGAACGATCGCGCGGAAGAAATTCTCAACTATTCGATGGATTCGCCGGTCGCAAAGGTTCTTTCAGCTCTCGAAAGGCTGTTGCTGCAGACCGAAGATTGGGAACGCTACGCTCACAAGGGAAATAGCCTGAAGACCCAGCAGCAGGCGATTACCGCCCAAATCGTGGAGTGGAGGAGGCTCGAGCTGTCCTGTTGGAGCCGTTTGTTGGAGGTTCAGGCATCGACGTTTGCGTCTGCAATTGATGTGTGGTGGTTCAGGTTGTACGAAGCGGCAGTTCATGGAAGCATGGCGGCAGCGAAATCACCGGAGGCCCATGCAGTCGACCAACACATACAAAAACTCTCGCCGCTTCTCGACCAATACATGGTGGGAAGTCCTTCAGGCCAATACTCCTCGCGGCTCCTCCTTCTGTCCACCTTCGCCAACTTCACTCATCAAGTTGTTCCATTGAGTGACACCAAAACGGGGGCGACTCTCACACGTGTTACGACGCTGCTCCGTTCGACGCACGAATACTGGAAGCAGTTCGAACCTGAGGTCTTGGGACGGATGACCAAAGACAAGGAGAAACTGGACGGCGAGATCAAAGACTTCATCAAATTGGCAAGTTGGCGGGATATCAACGTTCATGCACTCAAAGCTAGCGCGGAGAAAACCCATCGTCATCTGCACCGCAGCATCCGAAAATTCAAGGACATCCTTCAGCAACCGGTGGAACCCGTCATCTCGTCACTCCTTTTCGAAGCCGGCAGCCAGAACGAGCGATCTAGCCCCCAGCCTTCGAGCATAGAATACCCACTAGATGCTGCCCCAGTGGAGGACCTACCGGTCAAAGTGAAGACGCTTGTCGAAGTCGTCCAACGAAAGCTCTATCCTTTCGTGTCATCCGCAGTATGGACGAGAGTGGATGAAATGGCGGTCGGAGTCCTCGAAACTGCCCATTCCTTAGCTTCAACCCAACTCTCCAGCGGTGATAAGGACGAGATTTCCAAAGCGGTGAAGGCACTTTCTGCGCGGAAGAGGAAGGCTGTAGCAGACGTTATGAAAGACCTGCGAGACGCTGGCCTACCCCCGAACCTCAAACCTGAAGTCCTCGCCTTCCAACAGAACCGACCGGCCTTGATGGAATTAGTCCCACTCTCCTACTCGGCGCCCGCATTCGTTGGATCCGGCGAGCTTCTGAAGGCTGAGAAGTATCACCATCGCCTGCTCCATCTGCTCCCTCAACTCCGCCAAACCTTGAACAATCATCATTCCGACATTGCTACCCGCGAGCTTCAACGGTGTATTGCTTTCGCCGAATCTTCATTTGCCGCAGCTTTGGCTTCACGCGACCGGTGAGGATAGCCAATCTAGTCTTCAAGAAGTAAAGCTGACTTGGTTCATAGCCTCTCTTCCTCTTTAAGCATGTTTGGACGTGTGCAGAGAACGATGGATCGGGTTGGAATCATTTCGAATCTGACCCATGCTTCGCGCCTAATCGCAGTCGGCGGAGAAGGTGTGACCCAAATCGAAGACCTGCACGCCACAATCCTACGCCTGACGACTGCCCTAGCGCAACTCGAGGAACGCTCCGCAGCTCTCCTCCCATCTCACAATACACCAAACGCTACGCCCCCCTTCCCCGCCGATTATCCTCAGTTACAATTTGACTTAAGGTCAAGCTTGAACGACGTCTCCGAGATCCGAAAGCTGGTGAACCTCACGCAAACGCCTTTCATCACGTCAGGTATGCATACTGTTTTCGAGAAAAAAATTTTTTTTTCTCTGACTTGACTCTATTAAGGCGAAGCGGAACGGCTGAATCAAGCATGGTCCAAGGTCCTTCACGCCTGCGGCACGATTGAACGTTGGAGCGCCGAATCGCCTCGTTGGAGCCACATATTCCTCGGTGTGGTGAACTGGCTACGCCCACTTTGTAGTTCATGGACCCTTTCCACCACGGATCCAGCGGAAATCAATGGCCTGCAAGCCAAATCTCGACTTACCAACGCAATCTTGGTCATCATGCAAAATATCTTAGCGTGTGCCGATGCGACTGGTCAAGAACCCGCAGAAGATTACATTCGGCAGCAAGACCGCTCTTTGCGAAGGACCGCGGAATTGCTTCAAGGAACCACCATTCTTTCGCTTCTGGACGAGCTCCTCTTGTCCATGGCTTCTAGCGATGGGGGAATCTCGTCCGCTGCAGAGGTCGTTCCTTACCTCAAGCAGTATGCCGTTGTCATGGAAGGCCATTTGACCGAACTCAGCCGATGGTCCAAGTCTCTGTACAAATTGACCTACATCCTCTGTTCAATCCTCCGCACAATAGCAGACAAAGGGTTCTGCAAGCCTCAAGACGCAGATGAGTCGGAAGAGAAGGGTGCAGAGGGCACAGAGAAGTTGGAGGAAGGAACTGGGCTTGGGTCGGGACAAGGGAAGGAGAACGTCAGCGAGCAAATTGAAGACGAAAGCCAAGTGGAGGGATTGCGCGGCGAGGAGGACGAACATCAGGAGCAACGAGACGAGGATGAGGAGGACGACAAAGCCATTGAGATGAAGGACGATTTTGGTGGCGAGATGCAAGACGTGGATGAGAAAGGGCGAGAACAGGACGGAGAGGAGGAAGACGAAGAAGAGCAAAGTCCCGAAGATCAAGTTGGCAACCTCGATCCCTTGGATCCCAATGCCGTCGACGAAAAGCTCTGGGGTGAGAAAGGTGGACAGGAGGAAAATGACGACCAAAACCAAGGTCCCGATCAAGCCCCGCAGAATCCCTCAGACGGTCAATCGGAGACAGTCGCGCGCGAAGACGATCGCCGCCCGCAACCTGACGGCAAGGACAAGGACGATGCCCCGAAAGAAAGCGGCCCTGATGAAATGGAGGCAGACGACCAAGCGGAGGAGCAAGAGGATGGTCCAGATCTCGACGCGCCTGCTCCCGATATGGGGGCCAAGATGGACGAGCACGTTCCGCAAGGCGACATCCTAGACCTCCCCGAGGACATGGAGATTGGAGGTGAAGATGGGAAGAGCGATGAAATGGACATGGAGGATGACCTTGGGGACCTGGAAGGGGATGAAGAGAACGTCGACGAGGGGAAGCAGCAGGATCGGACGTCAGAGATGGGAGATGAAAATTCCGAGGCCGAGGAAAGCGAGCGGAAGGAGGCGCAAGAAGAGGATAGGGATAAAGACGGAGAAGCGGAATTGGACGAGGTGCCCGAAGTTCCACATGCGTCACGGCCGGACGTCGATCGAAATGCTGCCGGAGATGCAACCGTATCCGCGGAAGAGAAGGAACAAGGGGCCGCCCCCAACGGAGGTGCACGCCAGGAGCAAGGGGAAAAGTCTTCGGACAAACCAGAGGAGGAAACCGACATGGTCGAAGGAGAAACATCCGCAGAGAAGCAGAAGGAGTAAGTGGGCTCGGTGATGCCGCCTTCGACCAGCTAATTCACTCATTTTTTTCTCACTGGGTAGATCGAGCAAAGAAGTCGATGATAGGGCAGATAACGAAGAAGCCACCGGACGCGCCCAACACGAAGGTCAAGGATCCCGCGAGGAGGAAGAAGTGAGCGAGATGCCGAACCCCATCCGGAACCTCGGAAACGCGCTCAAAGACATCCGACGGCGCTTCCAAGAGATTCTCGAGCCCACTTCCGCCGAACGCCAAACAAGAGCTGACCCAAAGCTTCAAGAGGATGACGATATTCAAGTGGAGTATTTGCAGGACGCCGATACCGATGAAAACATGCAAGCCCTTGGACCGTCGAATCCCGAGGACCCGGCGACGCGTTTGCGAGACCTCAAGATCTCGGAAGAGGAGAAGTCCCCGCATTTGGCTCCTCTCCCAGACATGGGCGACGTGGAAATGGGCGACGAAGAGAGACCAACTCGACTCGCCGCTCCAGACCAGCTACTCCCTCTTCCGAAGTCGGAGGCAGACGACGCGAACATCGAGGCCGCGTTGACCGAAGAACAAATCCGCGGAGACCCATCTCTTCGACCTGTGGATGAAAGCCAAGAAGACGACCTGAAGCCCTCGAGAGTGGAGCAGCAGGAGGCGAACGCGTTCGAGTCGGCAGAAGTGGAACTTGCTCTTCGCACTTGGATGGATAATGGACAACCGAAAGAGGGGGCTGACGAACTCTGGCGTCTGTACTCGTCCCTCACTCAAGACCTTTCCTCACATCTCTGCGAACAACTCCGCCTGATCCTAGAACCCACCCGAGCAACGCGACTAAAGGGAGACTATCGAACCGGAAAGCGACTCAACATGAAGAAGATCATACCCTACATCGCGAGCGAGTTCACAAAGGACAAGATTTGGCTTCGACGAACGCGTCCCAGTCAACGGGAGTACCAGGTGCTTGTGGCGTTGGACGACTCCAAATCCATGTCTGAAGGTCATTCGGTCCACCTGGCTTACGAGACTCTCGCACTTGTCACGAAGGCGCTCAGTCGGCTGGAGGTTGGAGATGTTGGTGTCGTTCGCTTCGGAAAGACGGTCGATGTTCTTCACGGATTCGATGGCGCTCCGTTCTCAGATGCAGAAGGCGCGAAGGTGTTTGGAGCCTTCGGTTTCGATCAAACCGCGACGGACGTGTTCTCTCTTATTGAGACGTCCATAAAGGTGTTGACTGAAGCAAGAGAAAAGAAGACTACGTCGTCAAGCTCCGCCGCGGAGTTGTGGCAACTGGAGATCATCATCTCAGACGGCATATGTCAGGATCATGAACGGCTACGGGCTCTACTCAGGAAAGCAGAGGAACAACGCATTATGATCGTCTTCGTCATCGTCGATTCCCTCCGTCGCTCCACCGCTTCGACTTCTACTGCTACTCAAACCCCCAGCCAGAATTCAATCCTGTCGATGAACCAAGTCTCCTACAAGAACATCAATGGTCGAATGGAGCTTACGATGGAGCGTTATCTTGACACCTTCCCCTTCGAATACTATGTGGTCCTGCGCAACGTGGAGGCATTGCCAGAGGTGCTGTCGGGCACTTTGAAGCAGTTCTTCGAGAGGAGCTCCGAACCTTGACGTCCAGTGATGTATTCATTTCCCAGATTACTTCCACCTTGTATTAATATTCTCTATCAGACTGTTGTTGAACTATGTATTGTGTTTCGCTAGTGTCGGAGCTGAAGGTGGTGTCACAAGACTACCCTACAAGGTCCTAAACATCTGGAGGTATACCTCACATTTCAAAATTACACGGCTGTGAAACCGTCGAAGATATTTATCTACACATATTATAAAAGAAAAAGAGGAGCAATACGAGCGAAGGTGGCACTGGTTCAACTGCCGAGCCTAGGCCTAACTGCGGAGCTAAGAGCGGAGTTAATGTAACCGCGTGTCATGGTAACGTTCACGGCTTGACCAGCAATTCATTCGCCCGAAACGAATCGTCCTCAAAGACCTCCACTCACGCTCGCATCCAAAGCTATACAGTTATGTAAGACCAGGAATCATTATTTCATCCGCGCGAATGACGTCACCCCGAAAACCTCTGTATGGACCACCGGCGTTCGTTCGGTTTCTACCAGGTCACTCTCGAGGCCTCCATTATAAGGCCCTAAGAAAGCTCAGTAAAGACCTTACTCTCGAAATGGACGTGAATGCCTCTACTTCTGCCACTTCTCCCCCAGTCGCAACTCCTCATCAGCCACCACTTCTACCACCGGAGATTTTAGTGGAAATATTCTTGCTCTTACTAGCTCCTCCGAACCAGGCTCAGGCACCGCAAAAAACCACTCTCTCGCTTGTTTGTCGTTACTGGAACTCGATCATCGAGTCGACTCCCATGGTTTGGTCTCAAATCTCCATTGCGGACACAGCCTCCTATATCCAGAAATCGCTCCGGAAATCAGGCGAGCTTCTACTCGACGTAAACGGAGCACGCATAAGTGATGAAGGTCGTATGATTGGCCGTTGTGATGGCGTCTGCTGCGGTTTCATGAAAGATATCATACGGCACTCGGATCGATGGAGACATGCAGCGCTGCAAATCTCCTGTTGCGACACCCCGCATGGTCCGATGGTTCTGAAAAGGTCCTTACTGTCATTGAAATCACTCAAAATACTCTCAGAGGTCGTCGGCCCGCTTGATTCCGAATTCCTCGAACTGTTGAAGGCAGAGAACGCACCGAATCTCCATGAAGTAGTGCTAAACTTCAATGGACTTCCAGAATGGAATATCTCATTCCCTCCAAGTCTCTCAAAGCTAGCTATCTACGACATTCCAAATCTCTCTCCGACGTTGATTGAAGTACTCTCCGTTCTCATCGGATGTCCGAATCTCACCATCCTTCAGCTTTGCGGCGTTGACATTCGGATGGATGACCGGGTGGATGGTCATGCAAACACACCTACCGTTGTTGATCTCGCTAATTTGGAAGAGTTGAAGCTCGAGGGGCTGACGCAAGATCTTTTCCAAGATCTTTTTGGACGACTCAGGTTTCCAGGGGAATGCACCTTTTCCATCAGCTGCACGATCCATGGTGCCAGTCCGTCGACATCATTCCTGACGCCCACCGTCTCACGCTACTACAGGAGTTTCGACTGTGCAGGGGAGATCGAGAAGGCCACGGTCGTTCTCAACGAGTATGAACTTCGCTTGGAAGTCGCTTGTCAGAAGGGATGGCGCATTGGCCTTAGTCTAGATGGAGCACAGGCGCTCCGGGACAGTCTCAAGTGGTTTGGCATCAGCACCGAAGAGATTAACGCCACGCCACATTTGGGAAGCTCGTCGACACGCTTTACCAAGTCGAGCAGAACGCCAGTCTCATTCAATGTTGGCGATATCCCAACGGAACAAAACCTGAACTTCCTCATTTCAATCTCTGAGCTTGAATGCATTACTCGGATCGAGGCATCCGGCTCTACTGAACAGCAGAGACTTCTTCTTTGGTACCTTCGGGGGCACGACCATCCGGATCAACCAACCGCGGATCGGCAGAATACAAGCCTCTCGGGACTTATGGGCCAAAGCTACAGCATGCGAGTTCATCCGTTTCCCCGTCTTCGTGAACTTGTAGCGAAAGGAGTGGAATTTCAGCTAGTGATTGACGTCGAATGCATGGTAAGGAGCCGGCGGAGAAACAATGCAACGGTTGGAGCCTCAGGAAACCCAGTCCGTTTGAAACGGCTCGAGTTTGTGGACAAAAACGATGAGGGCGTGCAAGGTTGAAGCTGGGGCCTTCTACCGGACGGCCGGGATATCTGGAGTACCGTCATTGGCAGATTGTTAACGTTCTTGGAGGAGACCGAAGTGTATTGGAGTGGGAGGCGTGATTCCCTCGCCGCATGAATATCCCAAAAGCCGGGAGGACTGTCTTTACTTATCCTTGCTACAACGAAGAGAAGTAACTTTGTCTTGGGAATGCGCAAGCCGGCTGATGGTGCGATTCTCCGCTAACCTTGACTCCATCGTCGACTTCGTTCTGATGCCTATCACGAGGTACAGTGGCCCTGCGGTTTTAATCTCTACGAGCCAAATGGCAAGGTCGATATATGTGACACAATCATTTTTCCGTTGACCAAATAATGTCTCTGGCTTCTGACGATTATGAACAATATAAGGTTTATCTTGTACTTGATATTAGTCACAGACCCGGAGCTGGTCCTCCATTCATATGCGTCTATACTCTATCTTTACTTCTTTCGCGCGAAGACGTGTCCGTGAGCGAGACCAGGTATGCTTTGTAAGCGCTGAGACACACAGAGTGGTGTGAGTACACTAGTAAACTGATTGCTCGGTTAGACTTACCGGAGGGTTCACGAACCAAGCGACCTCCCATATATCCTCAGGCCAGTTCTCGAGCACGAACTTGTGAGTCTCCTTGTGTGCATCCCTAACCAGTTGCAAGGTTTCCTCGCTGTCATCTTCTCCGGGAAGGCTCTTTGGTTCTGCGACCCTATCACTTCCAGTGAAGCCCCAAAGGCCGTCCTTCTCAATGCGCTTCCATATTTTTGGCGAGACGATTGCTGGATGAATAATTGGGACTCGGGTCCAGAAGACGAAGTGCTTCACGCTAGTGGGGACTAACGAGATTGCATTATTGTGAGTCCATGTCTGGGTCGGTTATGCGAGATTGTTGCCTCACTGGAATAGGGCCAGTCGTTTGGGAGGATCTTAACGTACTTGGGGTCGATGTCGGCGGTGAAGTATTCCGGCGGGTTGAGGGATGGAGTCAAAGGTCGAGTTGATGGAGGTGTAGGAAGGCCAAGAGTTTTTGAATCGGTGTGTCCCTGGACGTCGGTGTAAGTCGGGTTGGCGTGAGAGGCCGGTGTGGCTGGACGAGTTTCGGTGGGGCCCCAACCAAGACGAACATTGATAAGGTATGCGACTAAGGGGCTTTCCCATCAGAAATAGCTCTATTGGTTTCGAGCAAGCGGATTGACTCACCAATACTGCCATGGACTGCCGCTGTTTCCGCGATCCACTTGTCGTAACGGATCTGCATTGCAGGATGCCGCTTCAGATTTCCCAGGTCGCTAGAAGCATCTTGGTGAGCAAGATACTCAGATATCCAAAGGCTAAATGTTCACCCAGAGTCTGCGTCGGGATATGGATGTCTTTTCAGCAACACCCGCCAGCGACAGGATGGTTGGGAACTAGAGTTTAGCAGAACGCACCCACTTGATCCTTGACTGTCTCCCAGCTGAACATGGGTGTATAGTAATAGTTGATCTCTTCATCAGTCGGAGGACCAGTTCCAAGTGGTGGAGGTGAAGACGACATCGCTGGCAAGACGTAAGGGTCAGAACAGGATGGAGCTGGGAAGGCTTGATTGAGGCTGGTAGATCCAACCGTGAGACCCTTCACCGCTTTCAGACAGAACAACAAATCCGCCGCCTTTTTCAGAGCCTAATCGTAACCTGGCCTCCACCCTCCTGCTTACCTAAGTCCAAGCTCAAACTTTCTCGCTAAACTCTATATCAAAAAGACCCCACTGGTCCGTCCATCCAACTCAGGGTCGATGTTCAGCCAAGCCCGGGAAATTGCAGCGGGAGATGTAGTCATCGTCTGGTTCGTGAGTTACTCCCAGAGATATGGACACTTCTTGATACAATACTGAGAGTGGATGGATGCTTGTGATAGACCCGGGATTCATTGAAAGCCATCACCATTACACCAGGCGAAGAGCTCAACGGTCGGTTTGGGGCCTATCGGCATGCCGACCTTATTGGAAAGCCTTTCGGCTCGAAAATAGGTTCTCGGAATGGGAAGGGCTTTATATACGTGCTTCGACCGACGCCTGAACTCTGGACGTTGGCTCTCCCACACCGCACCCAAATCCTGTACGTCGCCGACATTGCCTTCGTTGTAAGCTGGCTCGGTATCAGACCAGGAAGCGTAGTGATCGAAGCAGGTTAATAAGTCAATTCTGATATACGTCACTGAATTGGGTCTGAAGAAAGTATCCGTAGGCACCGGTTCGGGATCGTTCTCCCACTCTGTGGCCCGCACCATTGGGAAATCGGGTAAATTACACTCATTTGAGTTTCACGAAATAAGGTGTCAGGCTGCTCAGTATGTCATAAACTCATGTTCCTTGCTGCTTCCCCGTTGATACTCGCTGACTCTACCTGTTTCTTGCCCTGAAAGGGAGGAATTTGCGCAACACGGCATGTCCGAATATGTTACTGTCTCTCATCGGAACGTATGCAAAGCGGGGTTTGACTTGGAGGATGCGGTAGATGCAGGTTTGTTGGGAGGCGTTATTCATCCTAGAAAAATTTTCTGACTTGGGTACCCCGTCGCCGTTAGTGTTCCTCGATCTTCCCGCGCCATGGGAGGCAATCCCAGCAGCCAAAGTGGCTCTGAAGGTGCCGACTAGGATATTCGACGTAACAGGCCTTATTTCCGCTAATTCCCAACTTCTCTTCCTCTCTCCGGCTAGAAAACGCAATCCACTCGCATATGCTGCTTCAGTCCCTGCGCCGAACAAGTTCTCCGAACCGTTTCAGCCCTCAACGATTCGGGTTTCACCAGCATAACTATGTACGAAACCCTCTTACGAACAATTGACGTCGGAAGCTACCCCCCTCTGAAGTCTGTTGGAACTGTCGCCGAAAAGCTCAAGGATGCGGACGTGAAGCGAGAGGCGAGGAGAGTCAAGCAGATTGAGGACAGTGCCATTCGGGCGAAGGAGAAGGGCAAAAAAAACGCTATCGGGACGGGAGTACAGGATATGGAGATTGTTGAGGAAGCCGAAAACCCACACGGGCAGAAACGCAAAGCAGAAGAAGACAGTGCGGCAAACGGTCAATCGAACGCCCCACATGGAGAAGACATCGAGGCCGGACCATCCACTAAAAAACCTAAACCTGACGGTCCTTCTCCGCTTACGCTGGAGGTGGTAGGTCAGACATCCTTAGTTTGTGGATTGAAACTCAACGGTAGTCTTCTTTACAGGTCACGGAGAAAGCCGCGCTAGAACGAATCAGCCTCGGGAAGCCCTTCCCCGAACAGCGGGGCCATACTTCCTACCTCACGTTTGCTATTCTGCTCCCGACAGTCTATCCTGGGGCACGGGAACCGGCAAACATCGAAAACCCGATGGCCTCTGCGGAAAACACCGAGCCGAGTCGTTCAGGGGAGTGACGAAGAGCTACCTATCGTTTATCAACATTCAGAGAAAGTGTAGTGAAGCATCTTACGGTAAACTCGAACTAATAGATATTGAATCTATTTCTCATATTGGGAGAGGATATGAGGCGGCGTCTCCATCCATTGTCCTCGTCGTCATGAAATGTCGGTTTCTTATAGAAAGATAACTTGGAGAGCTTCAGTCGAGATATCATGGCCAATTTGGAGAGAGATGGGAATGCTGCACCTGCTATTTGGTGGGCAGCATTTTAGGCGGTCACCCCCGCGAGTGTTGAATCACTTAGTACCCGACCAAAGGAGTTCACTAAGGAAAATAAAGACCAGACACTGATGTATTAGGCTAAGAAAGACTCGCTAAGAGGCAGATCTTGCTTAAACGTATGTTCCGGGGGAGGATAGTCCTGAAGAAAATCAGCTTATTTTTTTTACCTCAACTGCACAGTATTATCTCCCCTGCCTTTTTGCCGAACAATTAACAGCCGCGTATTTCAGGCCCGAGCCTACACCGAGAAATCCTACACCTCTCCTCAATACGACAGACCAGAAGAATTTCAACCTACCATAATGCAGTCCTTCGATGGTTAGTTGCAACGGGGTATGAGAACAGTACTTCAGAGTGCGGTTCAGGCACTTTAGAAACGTTCAGCTGCCATCTACCAAGGCATGCTAGACTCACTTCGGCTCCCACCCCAAGTTCAATGTGTTACCTCAAGGAACTGGTAAGAAGGACCGGGATGACATACGTCCATCTGGCATTCGCGCATATAAATGCAGGCAAGTATTGCAGGTACCTTTCTATCTACTCCGTCTCTCAGATTGGGCACAACGGAGGCGCCCTGAGCGACAGTGTGATAGGACGTTCTGAGTAAGAATATATTAGATACTGTGTCAACATTACGTAAATTCCTGTATTATCGGTCGCCGTCCGGAGCACCACTAACTACTTCGACCTTGGACTCGAGTTTGAAAAATTCCGTTAAGCGACCCTTGAGTTCGTCGCGAACAGTATGGGTATGAGTGACCACCTTCTGACAATCTACGCACGACCCTAACCCCCTGAACATCCCGCTGAACCAAGAACCCCTCCGCGGTTCCGGTGCCAACTCCTCCAAGGGGTGTAACAGGATTCCCTTCCACCGGGTGCTTGGCTCTTGTTCTTTCGTAGGTTTACAACCCTCCTGGGTGCAACTGTCCCTGGACGAAAGTTTCTCGAAGAGACTAGGCATCTTCTCAAGAACTGCCTTGCTCAGTGCGAGGCGACCTTCGTGAACGCGGGTCCGATCTTGTGACGAAAGCTGTTCGAGGCATGACGCACCCCCAGGGATTTGGTCCCACTCCGCAGTGGCCAACGCGTAGAAGGCAAGAGGTAGGAATCTCGGTAGCGAGCATTCTTTGGAGAATTGTATGATCTCAACACAGAATTGTGGATTTTTATACGTGGAGGGTTTCTGCAGGAGGGCCTTTAACGACGTTTTTGAGGATGTTAGGAGGTGCGCATCGAGAGCTGAGATCGCCCATTTGTTGAGATCGTTAATGAGATACTTTCCGGTGAATCTAATGACGCCCATCCAGTCCTTAACTCCAAGGTGTTCGGTCCTGGCTGCTGGAAGGGAGCTGGGGTATATGAAGTCTAGGACGTGGGCAAAGTCCTGGGCTCGGTCTTGCAGCTCCGTGAAGGGAACCCCGATGATATTATCCTGGGCGTTTGATGCCTCCAAAATGGGGAATAAGGGCTGTGGAGTGCTTAACATGTCGGAAAACACTGAGCTGCGCCTCGAGAGGATGCTGCGATGAAGGCGAAAGGCGGTGTCCCCGACGAGAAAGCCGAAGTTGCCTTCCTCGTACCAGTGCTGTTCATGCTTCTTGTAGCGCTTTCCGTTTATAAAGAGAGTTGAAGGGGGAAGGTCGAGAAACTCCTGAAGCGGGTTTGGGGTTCCTACCATAAAAAATATCATCTCCGTCATGGACCAACATAACGCAAGGGGCCTACCTGAGCCGCTGGATTGTAGATCTTTCTCCATCTTAGGATATGAGAACTATCTCTGAGATGTACTATAGTCTCCGTGGCAGACTGAAACTAACGTGAGGGGAGGTTAGTTCGTTGTTATCAGATGTAGTCTGCGTTTTGGGTATGGCGATTTAAACGAAACGCAGACCGAGGGGGTGTTCGCCATTGTCCCACGTGACCGGGAGGGCCATCTAATTACTAGATTTGTCTAGTCGAACTCCCACCACCCAAGAAACTTCATTCAACACGTGCTCGATTGTTCATACCCCCTGAGTCGCCTCTGGCGCGAAGTACCCTTTCGAGACACCCCAAGCTGTGGACACCCGATCCAAACTCTAACCTCCATGAGCCATTCCGTCAACCAGCAGGGCAGCAGCTCGTTAACGGGGATGTATACTGACCCGTGACGACCAGATCATTCGAAGGGAGGATGAGTGATGAGCGTAAGCATCGACTACCAAAGGACAATGAACGGAAGCCGAATTGTCGGAAACTCTTGGGCCTAAAGGAGAAACGGAGATAGGGGACAGAATCTATGCATGGAGAACAGTGGAGGTGGAACTGGGAATGGAAGGCGGAAGCAGAAGTATACGACGGCAAGGGCACACGGCTACGCAGAGTGAACGGGCACAGGCTGACTGGAACGTCCAGACCTACGGCTCGGTACTAGCGTGTTGCCGCCTTTCAGCTACCTTTAAGCCCATACCATCCATGGAACTGAATAAATCCCATATTAGTCGGTGATTATAGAAGAATGTGGTATGTTGGAGGAGGTGGAATGGCATGCCGGTTTACTGAGAAGACATCCCCTGGTGAACATTAAATCTCCCGATGCCTGAGAATGCTGCCCACAGTGAGCTTGAAGACCTGAGGGGCAACCTGAGGTGCAGATCAATTGCGAAAAGTGGTTTTCAGACACGGCGACAGTGCATGGAAGTATTGGTGAGTCGATCCTATTTAATCAGGACCGCGCTAATTACATATTTCTGAAGCTGAAGCCCGCTTAGTTGCCATAGCCATGTCAGCATTCCGTGTCAGTCAAAGCCCTGCACCGAAATACATTCATCCACGCCTGCCGACTTACAACTGGGGGGATCCACTGCTTCAATAAGCCTAGAACTGCCTAGACCTCCATCCACTCGACCTTTGGCTCATCACTCCAAACCGCCATAGTACTTCACCATCCACATCGAACGCAAGCTCGTTAATATCCTCCCAGACGATTGGTCCTATTCCAGCGACACAAAAATCTAGGCTGATTTTTATGTAAACATTTCCGACGCGACCGAAAGAAACCAGCAAGGAAAAGAAAAGAACTAAAAGCTGAGGCACAACTAAAAAGAGTCTTGTCGAGAAGGACGGTCTACAAAAAAACTGTATATCGGTGTTGTTTAGATCGAACCTATACCCGCGCTACAAATATTTCAGAGCAGAATACAGAACGTTGTTATGCCTTATTAACTAGTCCCTGACTACACACTCCCCATACCAATACACTTGCGCATCTTCGCTAAATAAATCCAGGAGTGTAAACAGCGAGTCCAGTGGCGGATCGGAGCTGTTCTTCTCGAGCTTGCCTCCTAACTCAATTCTTTGCAGAGGCAAGGCAGCTCCAGGTCCGTCACGGCTTGCCCGTTTTCTTCCGACTAGACCTATGATGGAATCCGACTCTACCGCAACCGTAGAAGAATCTTTTGGATCGCCTGGTCTTTGGGGTACCGGAGTTCCTACAAACCTAATCTAACATAATCCCGTCTCCACCGCCTATTTACTCTCCTTATTGAGATCAATAAGCCCTACATATCTCTTGTGCTCCCTCTCCCTACCCCCATCCGGGCTCCTGCGCCCGCCCCATCAACCTATCTCAACTCATACACAACGGAACCATCTGGAGTAATCAGGTGCACGGTGGCGTTGCCATTGGACGGAGACCATTCTCTGGCGTTCCCGCGCCTCGGCACGATAATACACCAGTCTCAGTAAAATAAAAGTCCAAGATTAAATCTAGGAAGAGCTCCAAGATGGGATGCCTACGCTACGATTCAGCGTACAGCCAAGTAGCGTTATGAGCCGTTCGAAGTCATATAAACTATCTATCTTTTCAACAGTCGCTGAGCACCTGCTTCCCGTACCAATACACTTCAGTACCCTCATCTACGACGTCCAGAAGCATGAGCAGGGAGTCGGGCCGGGCGGGTTTAATTGATTTGAACTCGTCTCCAAACTTGATCTTTTGCAGGGATCCGGCAGCTCCAAGTCCATCCCTCTTCCCCCGTCGCCTTCCAACTAGCTTTATAACGGGATGTATTTCAGCCTTAGGATGTTTGACGTGAAGCTCCCTCACATCAGGGAATGGCCAGCTTTGTTTGTCGCCCTCGACCTTGACGGTGTCCAGCGGTTGAGAAAGTTCGGTGAGGTCAGTGCTGTTCAACGAGATCCTGGTTATGCACTGCAAGTCCACTATCGGAGAAAGTAAGTCGAAGCCGTAAACTCCAACATCATAGTCGAGTTCAAGAGAGACGGGAACGCTGCACGTGCTCTCGTGACCATTGAACCACAGCACAGCATCCCTCATCGCTTCCATGTCGTCCAGCTCGAAGGTAACGTTCCATCGTGGTCCCTCGATCTTTATTACGTCTATGATTCCGCGCGTGACACCACGAATCCAGATTGTGAGTTTATCGATGACGACGTGGCTGGGATTGTCAAGGTGATGAGAGAACATGCTGGTTAAGGAGGCGCTTGGGTACGAATGTGGCAGATCGGAAAAGAGCCTGACTACACAATCTGCTGGGAACCTCAGTCTTTGAAAGATCTCTTGGGTTACTTGATCGCCGAGGTCGCAGAGCGTCAACTTGCGCAAATCAGGGAATTCGATGAGTGGTGTTGAAGTCCAACCTTCATCGAGGTCAAAGTCCACCCCGGTGTTGGATACTTCTAGGATAGTGATATTAGGACAGGAGATGAGAATGGTGAGAAGCTCGGACAATGATGGGCCCCGATAGTCCACGTCTTTTATTGTCAATTCTGAGAGCATTGGAGGGAATGGTTTTTTCCATCCTACTATCCCCACGTTGTCAAGCCAGAATTCGCGGAGACGTGGTGTGAAAGTGCCGTGGAACATCGTGATTTTCACCGGCGGTTCCGCTTCCACGACCGTGGATCCCAAAGAAATTTCGAGGGACTCCAATAATGGAGCCGGAGTTACCGAGAGTGGGAATGTATCTTCGTCGCGTACGTCCAGTGTAACGTGTCGCCATCGTTTGATGTGACGGTTGACCAGCCCCAGGAAGCGACCCCTACGCTCTGGGTTCAAGAAATCGCTAGCATCAAAGGGCCAATCCGAGTAGAGATCTATTGGACAATCCTTCGACTTGACAAGTGCTTTCTCAACTTGCGCCAGACTGTCCTGGCTGGAAATTTTAGACCACAAAGACGGAGTTGACTCGATCACAGCGCTCCAACGTCGGCAAACTAGTGCCAAGGTTCTCCTTTGCGGGGCTTGAGTATAGCAGATTGGGGGTAGAGTGAGAGTCAGGACCGCCGCCAAGATTTCGACGGGGAGCGTGTCCATGGGTTGGACTGCCAATGGCAGCGGCGGTATTTGAATACTCATTTTAAATGGTGGCGAGTCTCCAGGTGAGTATTGCGCTGTACTTTGCGACTATTTCGTGCTGGGAAAATGTGGGAGTTAGGCTCTACCGCCAGGAGAGGCGGCTCGTCCTGAATGGTGGACTCACCCAGTTACAATGGGAAATTGGGTGTCTATCAAATGGAGGAGCTTTATTCCTTATCTCGGAACTGGTGCAGCTTGGGCAATGGGCGATCAGGGTACGAACTAAAGGATGGAGACTCGAGTGCTGCGTTGGATGTGGTTCTGCATTAGTAAGGGGTTTATCGGAAGCTCCTCGGCATCTCCGCGTTAATTCCGATTCGTCCAGCCCTCCTACCAAAAGTTCGTTCTGGCTTGTACAACCTACGTAACCTGGATCCACGGTAGACCAAATATGTGCGCATTTACACTGTACTTTTCTTCCTTGAAGCAGCGTCTTTCAGATACCAGATGATGCCTTGCTAGCGAAAGGGGTCTTCCAGTTCCTGAAGCGGAAGAGGAATTTATATATGCAATCTAGTGGTGGTGCGAAACCCTCCCGTTCGCCGTTGCGGTCGCAAGGATTCTCATCTTTCTCGGGGTACGATGTCATGCTATGACATTGCGAGACTTCACTTTCGCTGCCGCTGAAAGTCGAGGAAATACGTCACTCCTTGCCATGTGTAGGTCGAGGAAAGCAGCTGGTTAGCTACTCTGAGATATCGCACCAACCGTGGGACGTCCAAGAGCCGGCGTTTGGAATTGTGGATAGGGGTTGGCGAGCAACCGGCCAGCAGGAACAAAGACGCCGTATTTTGACATATTAACAAGCGACGATACCACAGCTCGTCCTCTTGTGCTCCACTTACCCATTAATTGGAGGACGCTAGTTAACATGATCCAGTGAGCGAGCTCGGACTGTCATCCAGTCCTCGACTTCACGACCATTCTCCTGTAACGCGACGAAGGGAATGACATGGTCGAGGAATGACATTGTCGAGGTCAAGGTTGAGTGTACCGTGGTATAGTTGATTAGAGCATCGACGCCCTGCTTCGGACTTTGGTTGAAGGAATGATGGTGAGAGTCGACCCTCGACTTCCCGAGGGATGGAAGATATCTTGATAGTACGCGACCACCTGTCGATTATAATGGACGCGGTGACCACGATGTGAGCGCCACCCAAGAGAGGTCCCTTCGATATCTCGGCACCGATGGATCCTTTGCCGCAACCGGTGAGCAGAGTATTCTTGCCTTCGAAAGTGAGGTTCTTGCTGTTCTCCAAGTGTGTGCCGACTTTGGTTTCGGATGGAGGAGTGAAGTTCGATTGGGTGTGACCAATGCGATGTCGGTGACCCGTAGATGCAAGAATAGGAGGAGGATCGCCGATTGCGAGGCGCACAGATGCGAGGTGGTGGCCGCACGTCGGAAGGAGGTTTGTGCAGAGATCGGACGATGCTGTCATGAACTTCCTTGATCTAATTTCCGCTGCTAGGGTTCGGTAGTTGTCTGCCGGGACCTGACTACATTCCAGAGCTTCAGCACCGAACCTTTTGGATGTTGACCGTCGGCACATTCCATACAGGCCTCGAGTTTGCGAACGTCTTTCCTAACGACCTCGGCGGAGATGACATCGCCTTCGCGACGTACGGAACGGCGGGGAAGGTTACTGAAAACAGATTGCGAATGTCAACAACGAACTTCAGGTAGGGCCAATAGTCTTCCTTACCATTATTATATACTGGCGGTTTGCCCAGAGCTTCCTTACAATTGTCGAGAAGCTGCTGACCGAACTCCTTGGCAACCTTGTTAAGTCTTACCGCCATCGGGAGACTAGTCTTCAATGTGAGCCTGTACACAGCGAGTGAGAGTTGGATCGGCATTGTCCATGATAGTGATGTAGCGTGACGATAATTCACGATGGACGAGAGTAAGGCGGCCAAAGGTGACGTCGTCCCACATGAGGAGCGCATCCTGCCTGGCCCAGTTCAAGGAGGAATCGAAGTGATGAGTTTCGATAGTTCAAAACTGGTTGGATACTTTAGATGTAAGTGTCACCATGTTCCTTGGGCTACGGCAACCTGAGGGGCTGCAGGGTCGGCGGGGCTGAAGAGGTTTCGGCAGAAGCAGCATCGGGCTCATCCTCGAAGATTTAGGTTGTGTGATTTGTTGAGCAGAAGATCGAGCCCATGTACGGTAGACGGATCGTCCGCGGTTGGATTTCACTTTTGCGTTTCGCATTTCACGCAAGTCCCCTGCCTCGATCCCGTCACATTCCTCTCACCCAACTAAAGGTAGGTGTAAAGTACACTCAAGCATGCGTAAGCATTATAGATAGGCAGAAAATGGTACCCTAATTAGATCCCAACTGGCGCAAAAAGTCGAAAACAGGGGGGGAGGGAAAATAAGAAAATTCCGAATAAAAATGTCCGACAGTATCGCCGAC
>WSUI01000315.1:0-34955 GCA_019633595.1 Tulasnella sp. UAMH 9824
AAGCCTATGGGCGCTTAAAGACATCATTATTCCTGCTAGTAGGACCCATCACCCTACCATGACGGGTTCTGGGAATACTTGACGCCTGGAGGAAACGATGGACCGGAGCAAGAGCAAGAACGATGACACCTATCTGCCTCGAGGCATCGGAGGTCTCCTTAACCACCTAAAGCAGTCGAAATCCACTTACCTCATGGCTTGAGCACCAGATCGATGGGATTTTACTTTCCGTTAATGATTGGGCAGAAGGAAAACTCGACCAATCACGCAATTATATCTCGCCACTTAGGAGGTTCACAGTCTGATGGAAACACCCAAGTTCCTACCATGGTTATATGCAGCATCCACGAAGACGCAGAAACTTCGAGGCCACTCTGGCCAAAGATGTTTGAGATGACTGCGCCTTCCCCTTCAACCTTATTTGCTTTCCCGATTAGCTGCAGGCCTTTGGAGCAGATTCTTTCCTTCACAAGGAGGGTTGCGAAGGGGTTGAGGTAGAGCCGGAGCATGATGTTTACAAGTACTGCTCCGGGATAGAAAAAAGAAGAGAGGGTCTGAGACGATGCTGGTGAACAGACGTCGGGCACAAGGTCCAGAAACCTAGTGGACATCAACACGTGACACTGGAGCCGAGTAGACATGCACCCGAATGGATCATGAAATTCCCTCATATGGCTATTCAAAAAGGGCGGCTTGCGATTTCGGTCGTTATCTGACTGGACCGTAGATGTAGATTGCCTAAATATGCCTCAACCGCGGAACTTCTCATTCCGCGCCGTCGGGTGCCTGGTCCACCTTGGCACCCTTAAAGAACGCTTGGAGTACGCGGGATTCGAAGTTTCGGAAGACCCGCCAAGGTCGAAAACAGATTCAGCACGATTATAATGAGCACAAGTCCAAGCGCCATCCAGGAACTGGTCTTCAATGGTGCGGATGGAACCGAGGCAGAAGACTTTATTCGATCCGTAATGAAGGTTGCCAGAGCCGCCGGCAAGCTGGGTGACAACAGTTGGATTGCCGAAGAGGCAGCCGTTGCCTTTACTGGAGAGGCATTGCGCCGGTATGTTGAGCTTGATGAAGAGACACAGCGTGACTGGCTGCGTCTGCAAAGGACGATCATGCAGAAATACCCTTCTCCATCACAAAGATCTCGGCGCGATAACGACCTCATCGTCCCAAAGTAGATTTAATTGATGAAATACAAGAAGGACATGAGCTAACCATACTTCTAGCCGGCCATCAACTGTTCCTACGCCTGCCGCCTCGGCTCCCCATCCAGGCTCTGTCCCTTCTATTGGGGCTTCTGAGAAAGCCTCGTATATTCGCGTCGTGGTCCAAGATACGGGCCGGTCTTTCTATGTTGGCCTCAAAAATGGAGATGCTGTGGCTGTAAGTGCTCGGAGTGAAGGCGTTATGGTGCGACACGATCGTGCAACAAAGGCGTTGCATGTTCTCGAGAGGGTAAGTAAACTTCAGCCCCCGACTGGGTGACTTGCAAGAGTTTTCATTTAGTGCATGTGAATGCCTAGTCCAGCAATAACGCTACCGGAGAAACGTTCGAATTTCGACTTCCAGAAACCAGGTACTACGAAATGCTCACTTCGGGAACCCATCGGTGCGTGCACGACACGAGTACTTCCCAAATACAATCTTTCAAATCATATTGGTCGTGTATAGGATGGCAACGCTTCAGTTGCTCGATGGGAAAGGTTTTCCGAAAGGTTCACTAAAGCGCGGGGATTCTTTTGCTTCATGGAACGTGACCGACGGAAATGTCTTCGAAGCAAATTCCGCAAGACGGCTCAAGACACCGTAAGCCGGGCAAATATGAGACTACACATATGATTTAGGCTGATGGGCCTTCTTTTACATAGTTATTAAGGCGTTTCTTTTCTCATACGCTCTTGGTATACAGTATCCACCCATTAGAGCCTATGTGGATGACCCCTCGGACCAAGTTACTTCGTGCATGCGATTCCTCGTAAGCTTTTACTTCTACTTGGACCGTATCTTTCTCCTTATATGGTGTGACCAGATCCTCAAGTTGGAGGAACCTTGAACTTCCTCTGACGATGGATCCTACGAGACCAATTAATATACGTTTCTCGATCGTTTGGGATAATCTGCATGGAATAATTACTTCGAGTTGGAGAATGGGTGGATATATTCTCAAGAGGTTGTCTAACTGGGTAGGGGCTCGATACTGGAGCCGACTGAAATCATTCGAGCATCGGCACCGAGCCGTCCTCACTGTGAAGTCCCCGAACGGGAATGTCCTGCCTTCTGCCGGTAGAAAAAAGACGCGGGAGACCTGCATTTTTATTCTGTGGCACGTCATTTCTTCCGGTGTGACCTGACCGGAAGTGCCCGGACAATTAGTACTCGATTTTGCACCATCTTTACGGGCTAGTCGCCGGCTTGGTCTTCAACCTAAATTCTCACCCCCGTTGTTTTGAACTCCTGTATAACCGTATATAAATGACTCACGGGAGGAGATTATCCCCTCCCGTACACTCATGTGAATCGAAATGAAGCAGCAACGGGTTCGATTAGTGATGTACTTAAATTAATATAGAAGGATGATGAGAGAGAAAAAAAGACATCAACGAAAGTTGCGCAATCCACCAGCGCTTGTTCTGATGGGCGCCCGCTGCTATTGCTCAATGAAAGGGACGAAGCCGGTGATCTTACATTGACTGATGCCCGTGAGGGTGAGAACAGAGTTGAATCCCAGTCGATCTCTATATCCTCGCCATCTTGGGCAAGGTCGAGGGATATTTGGTGGATGGACGATGTCAACGGCGACGTTGGCGGCGTGTCTGGAGAAAAAAAATGAAGTCGAGCCATGGGAAGAATGTCCGGATGGTGCCATAAAAGTCAACTCACGTGTTGAGTCGGTCATCTTGCTGACAATGGCCACACCGGAAGGAGGAGAAAGTTCCTTGTTTGGTCGGGGAGCTGGGGACAACATGTGGTGAGATTTTAGTGAAGGGAGAGACACTCACGGAAAGAAAATCATCACTGATCTCAAAGCCTCATTTATACGGACTTTGATGGCTGAAGGTCGGGGATGACAGTGGCAATGCGGTGCGTCGTAGGTAGGTAGGTAGCGTCGGAAAGATAGGCTGTTGGTTGAAAATTGGATCAAACGACCAGAATCCCACGGCGAATGGACTCATGTTGGGATTCACTTGGTGATCTCTCAGTGCTCCCAACCACATCGACTCTAATATTGTTCGCTCACTGCCATGCGTCGATGGCCCATCAATGGCCCTGTAATATCAGCCGCCCTCCATTACGGGGCCGATCAGCGGGGTGCATGCGTCCATGCCATCAAGCTCATCAGGTATCGCAAGTCTGCTTAGCTTTGTTTCGATTCTAACTCTCGCATACTTTAGTGCCCACCGTTGACACATCAATTGATGTCCAGGAGCCTTTGAAGACCCCGGCAGTGCCATTGACACCAAGCCCAAATGTCGATGACTATGGCGTTCAAGGTATGAGGTCCACCTTCGCCCACATACCCGGTTCTAACGCCGAACGCCGGTTCTCTAGCACTGCCTGAAGTCCACACCCTGCCCCTCGTACTAGCATCGTTGTCATCAAACGTCAACGACTCTGGCACTCAAGGTACGAGTCCGTTTTATTGTAATGTGGACTGACATTGCAAATTGCCCCTACTCGCCCGCCATCCCTCTCATTATGACACCACAGGTTCCCCCTACTCCCGACCAGCCACTTCATCTTATCTCAGCGGAAGCACTCAACAGTCTTCCGCCCCTCCTTACCTTTCTCGTAATCTCTCCATGGCCTCGCGCGGCTCTCCATAAAGGGAAGCGGATGAGGAGGGCGAGGTCGAATCCGCCCTCTTCTCCGACGAGTACGAATCCTCCCTCGTCGACGACCAGATCCTCTCCGAGCTCCACTCGAACCTAATGGATCCCGTCATGTTCTCGAGGACGGCGTTGAACGAGATCACGGAACACGCAGGGCGTGGACCTGACGGACTCTACGAAAGAGTTACTCCGATTACGCTCGAACATAAGCCAGCCAAGCCGCTCTCCCTCGCTTCGAGCCCAAAGAAGGGCACACCCGTCGTCGGACCTTCGTCTCGTCTTGCCTCCCGGCTCGATGAGTTTTCCAGTAGCTCATCTTTAAGCCCATCCTCTCCAAGTTTGTCTTCTCACACCAGGGGACGGAGCGACCCAATACTCTACGACATTGCACCCACCTCGTCTCTCCGCCATGCGCGTCAGGGCTTTGGAGCCTCGCTTGCTCGCCACCTCGCGCAATTATTCGAGCACAAGTCGTCCGAGGGATCCGCGTCTCCTGCGTCCTCCGGTTTCCGTTCTCTTTCGACCACTAGCCAATCTCCGTTCACGGCTTCCCGTCCTATGCCCTCTTTCGCGACGCCTCCCCAGCAGAGCGCCTCGTCTTATGCCAGGTTTATCCTCTCTCTCGTGTCTTTTGGGCACTGTAACGATGACTTGAGACTTGGGGGGCGATAATGTCACATCTACGACCATGCAATCTCTAAGCTACCCTCTATGACCTCTTCTATGACTTCACGCCCCGTTCCCTCCGCAACCCGATCCTCCGGTACTCCGTCTTTCGTCTCGTCCGGAACAGCCCGACCTGGTTCTCCAACTAAGGGCTCGTCCGCGTTCTCCTCTCGACCTTCCTCCCCAACCAAGTCGACCTCGTCCAGCCGCTCCAGAAAGTCCCTTACGCACAACAGCAGCGCGCAATCCTCCAGCACCGTACCAGTGACTCTCAGGCGCCGCCCCGGTCGCTTCAGCGCCGCGAGGAACCTGATGGCCCGCTTCAAGGAGACCTGGGCATGGTATCGATCCCAACCTGGTTTGACCTCACGTGTGGTTCTCAAATGCAATTTGACCTGGGAACAATGACGCAAAGTAGAAAACCTACCTAGAAACAGCGAACAAAGTACGTCATGTTTCCCTAGATCCCGTGCCGAATTATGGCCACAGCGTCTCATTGGCAGCGTGACCCTCTTGAATCCCGCGCGGGCTTTGTCCTCGGAGAGGGTGTGCCTGGCCAAACTCGAAGCTCAACTTCTATGACCTCTTTTAAGACTTCACGCCCGCTTCGTCTGCGACACGTTCCTCCGGTACTCCATCGTTCGTCTCGTCCGGAACAGCCTGACCTGGTTTGCCAACCAAAGGCTCGTCCGCGTTCTCCTCCCAACTGATTTCCGGGCTTTAGTGGGCCGTATTAGAGATCAGGGGAAGTGGGTTTTTGTTCAACGGTCTGGAGCAATCGAGCATGCATCCTTTGTTGATTAGGATGTATTGTAATTTACCGAAGAGTCTTTTTTTCCGTTCTCACCGTATAAAATTTCCTCCGTAAATCTGCACGATCGACAAGCCGGAGACCTCAGCTCGTCCCCGTACTTTATTTCAACGGTGCCACTGGGAAAAGAAGAATTTTTACTCGAACCGAGGAAATATTTACCGGCCGTGGGCTTCACAGTGCCTATAACTTTCTAAGCAACTTGCAGCCGCCAGGTCAATCTTAGTTAGGACACGAATATTATCGGAAAAGGGGGAGGGTCTCAGTCTCGATCTAGTTCTTCAGATTAATAAGCTCGAAGAGAGACGTTTAGATGACGTCACCGGGTGGATGGGATATGCCCCAGGAAGTCGACTTAGGGAGTGGCGGGTGGAGGTCCGTTGATGAGCAGCTGTCCTGAATTGCCCGTTTCGGCTGGGGCTATTAAGATAACGACGAGGGCAGGCTGCCAGTGAGCGTTACGGGGAATTTAGGCGATTTTGACTGAACCGTGAGTATCAGGCAATACGAGTCTCTCACCAACCGCCACAGTTCAGGGGGTGCGACCGAATTGAGACATCACTCGCTCACAATACGACACCGATATATCCATGAGCAGAACCTCTTCAGAGAGACATGAAGACCTTCTTTTCCGCGGAAACGATGGTACCGAGGCGGAGGAGTTTGTCCGGTCCGTTATCCGAACTGCGAAAGCTGCAGGCCGATTTCGGGATAATGATTGGATAATCGAAGAAGTGGCCGCAGCACTTGCTGGAGATGCATTGAGATGGTATATCGAGCTTGACGGTGAAATTCAGAATGATTGGAAGCTTTTGCGACGGGCTATCCTGAAACGGTATCCTTCAACCCGAAGATCACTGCCCGACACGGGGAATACTTCATTGGTGGTGTAAGCTCTTTTTACTCCTTCGAAGAGCAATCTCTTGATCTCGCCTGCTTGATCGTCAGTTCTGGCGTGTTGCCTATCATTCCAACACCTGCCGCCGCTGCACCGGTCGTCGCGTCCGATCCGTTAAGCCGAGGGTCCCAAAATCTCTTCCGCATTCGAATATTATTCGAGAATGGAAGCGATCCCAGATATCTTGGGGTCAAGGGTGGGAACGTCGTATCAACACCTATCCCATTGCAAGCGGTCACCGTAAGGCACTGCCAACGGACCAAGGAGTTGCGCTTCATCAGTGAGGTCAGTGCTTGATAGCCAGAGCATTCAGCCCCTACACATTTTTCTCTGCTGCAACGTACGAACTAGGGCTACGAGGGTGGAGAGAAGCTGGTTGTGCGGTATTCAGCAAGTACTAAAATGCTTTGCTCATTTTCTTGGATTACGTGGGTTGACCACCGTGCATAGCACTGTTCTGCGTTCTCATAATTTGCTTCATATAGGTGCGCCCAGCTTGAGGTTGTAGACGAAGCAGGGCTTCCTAAATCAGACGATCCTGTCCGATACGGGATCTCAATTGGTATATGGAACGTCAACAACCGCAATCTCCTCCAAGCAAGTCCACAAGGGGGTTATCCATCTTGCGAGTAGTTTCAATCTCTCGAGGATTTTCTGTGAGTGCACTGACATCGTTGGCAAACGCAGCTATCGATCTGTATCTTGATTCGAGTGAAGCACGACTCCAATATCAACCCATCCGGGCTTACTTAGACCGTCTGACATCCTTCACCTCCACCGAAGTACAGTTTGTGGTGAGTACAAGCGCCTTCGCTCATGCTTAGCATCTGACCATCAAAATACAGAATCTTGAACTCGAAGAATTGTAGACAAGTTGAACTGACTTTCGTCGGACTGGGTAAAGATGTGCACTTGGATCTAAGTAGTATTAAGTACTATACCAGCTGTGGAAGCGGGGTATCTCTTTTCGAGATGGAAGATGACGAAGGAGGCTTTTTACTGTCGACGACGAGATCATATACCATTCAAGCAACGACTTATACGCGTAATGCGTTTTTGAGATGCAAGCTAGGCATATGGTCGTAACAAAACAAGAAAGAATGCAGCGTAACAGGGACTTCGAAATACATCATACCCAAACAGAAAAGGAAGACACACCACAGGGCGGGGGAGGTTGCTCGCCGATTTCATACGAAGGGAAGCAATTCATTATGTAGATGGACCATCAGGCTGCTGCCAGAACCACCATTAATTCATCTACCTCCGCTTCCTGGTCGACCCTCACCGACAGCTCCATACCCGTATGTTTTCCGGAGGGCATCGCCTGGAATGACAGGGTCAGGATCCGAGCCGACTCCTCGGCGACTTTTATTTCTCTTTTTCTCCCTTGTGGACGGGCAAGAGAACGAGGTCATAGAAATGCTGCGCGGAGGGCCCGCGGCCACTGAGTTCACCCACGTGGAAGCGAGGCAGGAAAGCTGAGGTGTGCTATGGAATCCACTGGAGAAGCCTGGTGCGGACTGGAACGGCGGTGCAAGAGGAGACATTCGTGATAGCCCGGACGAGGATGGGCGGAACTGAGCGCCACCCTGTTGGACGACTTTCGCATAAGAGCGCCGCGAAGAAAAGATGGTGTTGATGCGTTTCGGTGGGAGAGACGGGATAGGCGGACGCCACATAGGAATTAATGAGAGAGGAATGGTGAGGGCTGATTTGACCTGAGCCGGTGCCCCTTCCAGTCGAACAACTTTCCCGGCGGCCACACCAAAGGGATATAGAACACTGCGAGAGCGCGCGGCTCCGTGGATCCATCCACCTTCGTTGATGTCGAACTCCGAAGGCATCGATACGACGCCATCTACGAACGTGGTATCATTGGGATTGCAACTGCGTGGGTAGGAGCTTTGGACCCTTGCAATCGGAGAAGGTCTAGTGAAATGGCGCTGGCGGCAATCGAGGTGTAGGTCCATGAGACCTTTACCGAAAACGGTCTTCCTGGCCATTCGCTTTTCGGGCGTCAGCGCCGGACTGCTTTCCCACCCGTCTCCGTTCTTTCCTGAATCGGTGCTCAAAGCCGGATAGAATGGAAGCGGTGCAGGGACAGGTGATGCTCGTTCGGAGCTACTATTGAGCTCTTTTGTGCTCTCCATTCGAGGTGAAGACGGAGCGTTGCTGAAGAGGGTTACCGAACAATCGGAAGGCGAAGCCTCAACGAAGACGGTGGGGGAAGAAGAGAATAGAGATGGAACGGGGGAAGATATCAGGGCTTGCGATAGCTGCGAGGGGGGTGAGTTCAGGTGGATGTCGATGCCCATGGTACAAGTTTGGACATCCAAAGTCTTCTGAGCGGGCGTTAAGTCTTCGTCGGGCAACGCGAGTCTCTCGAACTGAGCGAAGTACATATCAGCAGCCACCCCTAGTCATTGTGTCAAGCGTGTCTTACTCACAGGGGGAGATATGGTTGGTGAGGTTAAGTCAGGAATCTCTGGCCCCGGAGGAGTCGCCAGCGACCCCGCCATGTCACTACTCTTTTTGAAGTATTCACGATGGAGGAACTGATCAAACTCGTTGGCCAGGGAGGGGTGAAGGCAGAATACAGCGTGAGTCTGGTTACGAAGCTAGTTAATTGTGCAAATGAGTCACAGGTTCACCAAGCGAGCGATTCCCATCCTACCTCGGCCACGTCTTCCTGCCCATCTATCTTCTGTTGGAGCAGATCCAAGAATATTCTTGTCTCCAGTCCTTCCGAGCCGTCGGTATTCTTGTAAGTAGCTTTAACCTTCTCAACGTAATGAAGGGCTTTCTGTTCGGCGAGTTCTCTTTCATTGAGAATACCAGCGATGGTAGAGTTCCTGGCTGGAGACGCTGCGGGAGACGTGACAGTCTGACCAAGCGGGATAAAGGCTTTGAACTTGGTGACCAGTTTGGGGTGAGCGCACGGATAACTTTGAGCTTGCCGAAGAAGGGAGAGAAGGTCGATCCTGGGGTCGAGTGCAAAAAGACACACGCTTCAGCAGTTCACTCGTGCGGTGGACCAGGGGGGGGGCATAGGAACTAACCTTCCCTCCTGATAACTTGTGAGAAGCTTGACAAAGTCGTTGTACTCATTAGGCCAGTTGCACAAGTTCCTGCCGAGTGTCTTTTGAGCGAGTATGATGAATCGAATAGCCGCAGTTGCATCACAGGGAAGCTCGAAAGACTGTCCCCTTGTCTGTGCGGGCATCACGATTAGGGATACTGGATACGATGTGATAGGGTTGGGTAAGGTAATGTTTCAATGGAAGCGATCAATGAGCTCGACGAACGCGTGAACTGTTCAGGGTGGTTATCGCTGAACGAAGAGCGTGAGTAAAGGGCTGGTGAAATAGAGTGAGGATAAGGCGAGGGAAAGGGTGAGGAGGGAAGGGGAGCTGTTCGACAGTCAACAGATCGGAAGCGGAGGCATTTTTAATGCATCGGATCCGTCAAAGGGGAGAAGCTTGAGCACCATCTCCGCACCCTCCACATAAAATCACCGGCACAAGAAATGTCGATTGAGCATCATCGTCCAATACGCTCAAGGGTGGGGGCACAAAATCTCTTGTTCAATGAATTTGGACAGCTGTCCGAGAGAATGACTCTGCTCCCCTTTGACCAAGGCAGGTGATTTTATGCAGGAATCAGCCCCCAAGGCGAGGCACGTGTTGCGACACGACGCAGCACGAGTATCTCTTTCATCTGGCATGAAAGTAGATTGGGCTTACATTGTTGTTCCCCCACGTGGCTTGGCAACCCCCTGTAACTGTTTGTACATGGTTCGGGGCTACAATACCTCACTTGAAGAAATCAACACCAGACGGGTGGAAGGTTCCGAGTGTCATGGGTTACACATCAAGGATGCGACGGATTCCTGGACAAAAAGATATGTGATCTCTTTTAGTGGAAGCCCTCGACCTCAACGGGTCGTCAAAGAGCGGACGGGGATGGCGCACCTGTCCATCGACCAAACAAAACCCTTGCCATGTATCGCCATAGGATCACCTTCCTTAGAGGATATCGATTCTTCGAATAAGTTAAGCCAACTCGGTGCTTCATCGAAGGGCATTAACGGCGTTGTGTGCTGTCCCTCAAGGCAGCGATCCAGTGTTTGTCTCGAAACTCGTCCCCTGATCGGATCCGGGCAGCTTTGTGAGCAGTCAAAACATGTTCCACTGTGATCGTGCTTCCGACGTGAGTATGACTGTCCGCCTTCGCTCGAATTGTTGTGTTACCGGTGGGCTGGGTGTCGTCTGATCTCGAATTGGCAAAATCGAACCGCGGAACCCGGTTTGTTTGTCCTTCAAGGCGCTCACCCAACGACACCCAGACCAGTCCTTTCGCCATCCTGTTGCTGCATTAAGGCATATCAACACGGGGCGAAGGCCAGATATATCTTATTGAATAAAGGATTTGGAATATCGAAGGCGATAACTCAGCGATCCGGTCTTCAGTTGCGTCACCCCAGGTCCCGCTGTGTCGGCATTCAGTCAACATCCGAATTTGTCCCCGCAAACAGTCCAAGTCCTAGCAAAATCTATCGCGTTCAGCAATCAGACATCGTCCATAAAACTCCCAAATTCGATAAATGCTCCCACTCTTTTGATCTTCGTAGTGCAGCAAGGTGCATGGTAAGTGCTTACTACATCGCATACCACCTTCTCTCAACTCACAACGATCACCGCTTCGGATAGAACCCAACTGATCTGTATGGTGCATCATTAGTCTTCTTAATTAACCCACGACTCCTCGTCGAGAGTCAATCAGGTCTTGCTGTGGTGCAGCAATGCGGGGTCCGAAGACAATACTGTTGGCGCGCAGGTCGACGGTGAGGGCCCGCACCGACACCCACGACCTGTTGAATGCAGATCTTCTCAAGACGAGAATTTATGCTGATCAAGAATTCGAGCAGGTCAATCTGCTCCCGTTGGCTCTTACAAGGGCAGGAGGAGGCCTCCACATCGAAGAGGCACCAGCCATCAACGAGTGTGTTCGCGACCTTTGCCACAACGCCAATAATAATCTCGGTAAGATGCCCTCATTTAGATCTATCATCATTTGCTAACTAGCTATTGCAGTTGGCGAGCAGGTCGGTGTTGTTCCACCTGACCAGGCGAAGGTGCGCAAACCGATGACTATCTTCAACTCCAACGAAGCGAGGCAGTGTCACGACACAATACAACGGATTCCTCTTTCCATTAGTATGAACACCCACGGGGTTTACATTATTACAATTTATCACGAGATTTTGCAACCGCAGAACTACCACAAGGCCGAGGTTGATTCCGTCAGCACCCACCATAGGTGTGCTCGTCGGAGAATCCTAGGTCCTGGAGGAGGGAACCATCAACGGATGAGGTCACTAAAGCATCTATTTACAAGTATTTTGCCTCCAATCACAACGCCTCAAGTCTCATTGTCTGCCGTCTCGCTACGAGTCAGTGAAACCAAGAAACAAACGGAGTAAACGGTAAAACTCACAAATATTTGGTTTGACTTGACTTTATAGCGGAGCGCTCCTTCCGAGAAAGTGGCCCTTATCCATGCACGTTCATCCCCGCCTGGTTGTGTGTAGAACCGAACCTGGGTTGGGTTGCCAGCCGAACCCTGCTGGGACTGGGAGAGGGTGGTGGGAGTCCGTGGTGGACCTATGTTTTGTTTAAGTTCAGGACAGGAACATATCAGATAGCCTCGATTATCCAGTTCCCAGCGAGGAGCGGGCAGGGGTCCAGTATATCCTGGTAAGTCTGGTACGTTGCCATTAGAATTAGTCATGAAGACTTCCGCGACGCTGACACCAAACCATTCAGTATCGGCCGGGAAGAAGACGAAGAATTCATACTCTATTAGAGACCCGGGTGCGGGCTTTTTAGGGCTCGTATACCAGAAAAGACCAATCGTCCGAGTCGTTTCTACCTCCTGGTGCCAAAACTGTGAGAAGCATGTTACATCAATATTTCCCCATTTCTCTCACCTGCTCCATTACCCTTAAATGTCCATATGAACCCCAGAAAACAACTAAACCGTCTTCAATACGCTTAGTGAGGAACAGCGACCGGGTGCCCGTAGTGCCCAAGACGTAGCTGCTCGCTTTGTCATCGAAATACACACGAAGTCGATAGTACCAGCAGCATTTCCCATCAATTGGTAAAGAAGATTTGGGAGGAGGTACTGCTGCCGCGGGAGTTGGAATGATTGGATCCTGGCCTGGGCTGTGGTGGGCGCTACTTAGCGGTGAGCGGTCGAGGAATCAGATAAACTAACCTCTCGATTGACTTAGATGGACTATCTGGAGGAAATTTATGGAGTATCGCTCCTTTGAGAAGTCTCCAGTCGTTTTGGACCTCCGGTTCCAACTCGTCGTACCATCGAAGAGCGCCGGCTATGAAACATGCGACGGCGAAGTCGGCGATCCAGTGGTCGTCACGAATTCTGCCTTTCGACTGAGCAACTTGGTAAATATATGCGATAAATTCTTCGGCTTCAGTCCCATCAGTTCCACGAAAGACGAGCAAACTGCGGTCTTCGCTAGCTTTACTCATATGGAGATGGGGATGTTGAGTGGGAGGGCCCTTCAATTGTCTTCCGAACCGCGGGATTCGATCAGGGGCTTTGTTTACCTCCAACTGGCAAACGACAGCCAGCCTGCTGAGCGTCATCCATGTCCACTTTCGCTTCAATTACAACCCATCAATTCTCAGGACCACCGATGCCCTGACCTTCTCACCCAAAGTGTTAGGCGTGCAACCGAATTGATCAACTGACGGAAATGAATCATCTCTGACGTCCATGTTCCCCCTCCCAGCGATAACGCCTGTTGCCCATTCCATTTTCCAACACCGTGATCAATGATAACGTGAAGATAGAATATAATAGAGCTTGGACTCTCTAATAGCAAACCGTCGGTCTATTCGGTGCGTCTCGAGGCTTACCAAGGGCGACCTAGTCCAAATTCTAATTTTCGGGATACAGGGTAACTCCTGAGGCATCCGCCAAAATGAGAGGCGCACAACGATTGAATAGAATGGTTCCAACTCCTAAGGCTTGGTAGCCTGTCATGGAACTGAATGATTGAGATTCGGGCGGAGTTCGACGTAAGCTCAGGCACGTGCAGCTGCAGACCGTGTCGCTCATTTTCCAAATAAGTCAACAGCAGGACCTCCCACTTGTAACGTCGTCGCAAGTCGTATGCCACGCTGGTTCAAGCCGATACCACCCACGACAGCGCGACCCTAGCCATTTTAGCGTCACCCTAACATGGCGGACCTCTTCTGCCCCACTTTCGTGCAAACGGGGGACTGTCTCAACTCTTATTGCCCTTTCAATCACACCAACTGTCTTATATGTCAGAAAAGCGGGCTATCACGAAAGACCCTTTACAGCCATATCCGCGGACGAAAGCACCTAGCACGCCTTCGAAAGTACCAAGCGAAGGTCACATGGCAGTGTCCAGTCTGCAATACGACCATGGCTACTCAAGACCGGGCTCGCCACGAAGCCGAGGCTGCACATCTACGACGGCTAGCCGGTCTGGCAGTGGGCCTCCACCTGCAGCTCCAGAGTCTACAGGCCCCAACACCCAAGGCCCCGAATCAGATACGAGCGACAATGTTGTAATTGAACCCCAAGGGGCAGCTGAAGTCGAATCGACCCCCATTTTACGAGGCCCTAGAATTAAATGCGGATTGTGCGAAAGGACTATCCCTCGGCATGAATGGTCTCAACATCTCTACGACCCCG
This sequence comes from Tulasnella sp. UAMH 9824, assembly GCA_019633595.1. NCBI lineage: Eukaryota > Fungi > Basidiomycota > Agaricomycetes > Cantharellales > Tulasnellaceae > Tulasnella > Tulasnella sp. UAMH 9824. The sequence continues at coordinate 13,967 of WSUI01000315.1, forward strand.
ATCATGCGCGAAAGGCTCGGTTGGCAACATATCATCAAGCTTTGCAAGAAGGAAGTCGTGATAGGCACGGGATTAGCATTGTGACAGGGGACTTAGATTTCGGCATTGTCGAGTTGGACTCCCTCGCAGAATGGCCGACGCGTGAAGACTCGTTCTATGTCCAAGTGGAAGAGGCCGGGTACAGGATAGCGAATATTCAGATGACGTCCCGCCTTGGCAGTTTTGCAGAGTTCCGCGATGCAAGGTAAGCACTCCTGAACACTGATCAGTTACTTCCCTGATCTAACCCATACTAGTTTTCAGGTCCGCTTCTCAAACCCAGTATCACTCGTTCCAGGAGTAACGTATTCACTCAAGGTCACATTTGACCCCAAAGGTGTGCCGTCAGCTCCGCTCTTCCTATAGCTTTACTGATCCAGTTTTCGTTATAGGCAATCGTGGTAGACACGAAGACCGAGTCGAGTTTACCTTCGATTCACCATCTAGGGGGACACAATTCGTCATCATTCGAGAGGTCAAAGCGACAGTGGCTGTTACTGCACATCAGCAGCAGTTGTCGCCTCTAGGACAATATATCCGCCCCACCCGCCGCCCCCGAGAGCAGAAGACCTCAGTGACCGACGGAGCGAAGCCGTCCAACTTTGAGCGGCAGAAAATAGCTTTCCGTGTATGGCTTCCGGAATTCAAAATGCCGCCGGAACTGGGTAGAATCATCGGTCATGGTTCAACCGAATCACAAGTCGAAGCAATCATGAAAATGTTTCCCAAAGGATTGGTTTACCCGACATATCCGGGGTTCTGGCAGCTCCTATTGTGGTTAGAAGAACACCAAGCGAAGTAAGTGGTGCAAAATGAGGAGATCGCTTGTGCTCAACGATTTTATTATTTATATAGCAAGGATATGGAAAACTACGACCAGATTGATACCCAATTTACTGTTCGCTTACGCCGCAACTATCTGTACGTTCTGTGTGTCGGTGGCTACAGTTCCTGGTATTAACTTTCCCCCATGCAGGCGTACGGACTCTTTCTCGTTTTCATAATCAATTTACTAACCACAAGTTTAGTCGAAGTCCCAGGTTTGGCTGAGCGACGACCTTCAGTTATCATCGGCGATTCTGTTCTTGTTCGCCCCACCAACTCCCGACCTGGAGAATGGTTTCGCGGTTTCGTACATGGTGTCCAACAAACAAACGTCGCCCTGGGATTCCATCCGTCGTTCGACTGTTCGCCTGGCCAAAAAAATAAACGTTGAATTTGAACTCAACCGAAGTTTACTCCGCAGGATGCATTGGGCGATGCGGAGTTTGTATTGCCACCGTCCCACCTTATTCCCTTGTCCGGGAGATGTTCTCGTACATCGATTGGTCGCCCCCTTGCCACATGAATTGTTTTGGATGATTATCTCAGACAAGCGGATTCGCGACAACGGTCCCCAGCTCCAAGCAATCACCGCTATCGCCAGGTTGCCTCCGGGAACTATTCCTTTTATTATTTTCGGACCGTAAGTACATCACTTCCAAGCGCTCAGAACAAGTTCATCTGACTTTCGAAATAATCAGACCTGGCACGGGGAAAACCGTCACCCTCGTTGAATCAATTCTCCAAGTCCTCTACCATTTTCCGGCCGCAAAGGTCCTAGTCTGTGCACCTAGCAACAACGCCGCGGATATTATCGCCGATCGCCTGCGACTGTTTCTATATCCTGGACAACTCTTTCGACTCAACGCGCCATCCCGCGCCAAAGATCTTCCCCGGAGCCTCGAGAGTTACTCCCTTCGTTATGATGACGGTTCTTTCATGGTACCCCCCGTCCTAAATCTGATGCAATGTCGGGTGATAGTATCTACTTGCGCATCAAGCTCCTTGCTTCATGGTATTAGTGTGCCATGCGGTCATTTCACTCATATCTTTGTCGACGAAGCTGGACAAGCGAGTGAGCCTGAAGGTGATTCCTGCTGGGCTTGCTCACGATTATGTGCAGCTGAACATCTTTCTTAGTTATGATTCCAATCAACTTGAACGCCGGCCCGAGAACGACTATTGTCCTCGCAGGAGATCCTAAACAGCTTGGCCCCGTGATACGCAGCCCTGTTGCGCGACAGCTCGGCCTGGAAAGGAGCTATCTGGAGCGACTCATGGCTCTATCTGTGTATCAGGGGAAGGAAAACAGGGGTGCTACGTAAGCAATCCTTTGTCGACCTTCGAATAACCCGTTATGACACGGCTCTCGCAGGTATGTAAAGTTAATAATGAATTGGCGCAGCAACGCAGGCATCATCGACTTTCCCAATCGACATTTTTATGATGGAGAACTTGAAGCTTGTGCTTCTCCATCCGTCACTAACGTGTGCCTAGGTTGGAAAGGACTACCGAATCCGGGTTACCCAGTCGTATTTCATGCCATCAAAGGTAGCAGTGCCTCTGTGAAAGCCTCATTCAGCTGCGCTGATAGTACCTTTAGGGCGAGATCTGCGGGAATTGTCGTCCCCCTCGTGGTTCAATATCGAGGAAGCTTCGGCCATCTGGTACTACGTTCGTGATCTTCGTTGCGATCGCGCAATAGGGTTTGGTAAGCCACGTTTACTATAGACTTTATACCCGAAGCTCTGACAAATCCCACCAGAGGATCACCACATTGGTGTGATAGCCCCCTATCGTGCGCAGGTGCGGAAGATCAGGACGATTCCGAGTATCAACTTTCCTGACGTCAAGGTCGGGACTACTGAAGAGTTTCAAGGCGACGTAAGTAGCCTTGGGAGTTGACTCGGATGAAAGTGACGGTCTTGCTATTCAGGAACGGCATGCAATCATCGTTTCGACGGTTCGAAGTAGCCTTGATTTCGTCGAGTTTGATCTCCGACATACCCTGGGTTTCGTAGCCAACCCGCGCCGATTCAACGTCGCCATGACCCGAGCGAAATCCATTCTCATAATCATCGGAGATCCAGATGTCCTGGGTCTCGATCCGCTTTGGAGACAATTCCTAAATCACATCTACTCACACGGCGGATGGCGGGGAATACGGATACCATGGGAACCCATCAAGGACGCGTCCACAGAAACATACAAGGGTGAAAGTCTCCCATACGATGCCCAAATTCGGGTGAAGAGCGAGCAAGATCTACGAGATCTAGTTTCTCGCGCTTCAGCGACGGGGCTTGGCGTGCTGGACGAAGAGGATGAATTGGAAGCGGATGCTGATCAACATTGGCACCAAGACGAGTAAAATATTGGGTCCAGAGCTAGTTGGAATTACGTCGATTTCAACCGCGAAAGACGAGCTGGAGGAGACGAGATTGACATTACCACTTATGCATGATGACCTATAATACCGGTATTTGTAATTATGTAAATGGATTCCAGTTTCATCGCGTGTTCCATTACACAGTAGATGTCAAGCAGTAACCAGTCGCGCGATGCTTGGATTGAACCGAAGGGCGTGTACGACGACTTGATCCGAGTCGCCCTTGAACCCCAGACACTTAATCCATCTAGCAAATGGGCTCGGAGCCAAGAATCTTCAGCTCCCAGGTGAAGTATACGACTGATCCTTAAATTGGGCTAACATCCATGCAATAATGTCGGTAAGAGTTCTCGATTTTTGCGCATTAGTTGGGCCTACATTTTCTAATCTCAGAGTAGGACTATGGCCATCCATCGTTATTCCCATAACCGTCTCGATAGGTTGTGGGTCTTATCAGCGGAATTTAGTTTGCCAGTTTTTGACTAAGCCATTTCGCGTAAGCTTTTAGTTCTTTGCAGTCACGTGTTCGTTGGCGCTTCCGCTTTCGTCGCCCTTCCGCCCCTGTCCCGCTTGGCTGATAGAACCCGGAATGTAACAAACATGCTCAAGCTAAGCACTATGAAGGCCTCAGAGAAGTAAGTCGGCCGTCGCTGGGCAAGAGTCCACCTCGGCCGGTGGGGGAGGAACGCACGACATGAGGTACTGTACCATTTCGACCGTAGGCTCGTCACGGTGTCACGCTGGCCCCCGAGCCGAGCCTATTCGGAAGTTTCGTCACGCGTCACGCCCGTCATCTCGAGCCTACAATGTCACGCTTTGGGCTCCATCCGCCGCCTCTAGGGTCTTGGTATGACCATATTTGGCAGGTCAGCGCCCTTCGGGCGCGCCAAGACCCTTATTTTGAGCCTAATTCCAGGCTCGGTCACGCGTCACGGCTCCCAGCGAGCCAGCGAGCCTACGAAAGATTTGGTCACGCTCTGACCCCCGCGAGCCTATGGTCGAAATGGTACAGTATGTCTTGACTTTTCCAGAACTGCCGCAACTTGTTAATCAAAGCACTGCTCAAGTTAGTCGTGATGTGCAAACAACATGGCTTGCCAACAAGATTCTGAACATGGTCGGGAACTTGACCGTATTTACCTTATGATCTAATATGGGGATCCACGTAATGCACCGTTGGTTGTCCCTATCATGTTACGCAGCCTAAGAATGATGATAGAGCCGACCATTAAGTCTCAGACACGGTGAATATTCAGCCATCTCGGCAGGGGCGAAGAGTATCAATAGGCGGAAGTTGTTCTCATACGATGATGGGGATGCAGCCGTCTCCGAGTCGGCGGCCCGACGAGTGCCAATATGCGGAAATTGGTCTCCGACAGCGAAGACAATTCCGACGGCTCGACAAACAACAATCCTACGACTGACTGGAGATCATCGCTTGTGAACCGTCGGCCCAATCATCAACAAAGTCACCCATGCTTGAGGCTTCCCCGAACTCACCACATTCAAGACGATGAAAGTTGCTGACGTCAAAAACAGGTCGACTCCTGCCATGAGATGACCCCCTCGAGGGCTGAAGTACAGCTCAATCGGCAACTAGAATGACCGACTGATTGTCGACGGGAAGGTTTTGACGATCATTCTTGTCCGTTGGGTCACTTCCACGCACTTTCGCGAACCTCCACGTCGCGCCATTGCTAGCTTCGGGCTTGCTAACGGCAAACAGCGCTGTGGTGGAATAAAGCATTGTACCTCAAGGTGAGCACAACTATGACTAGCTTGGGCCGCCGCTATAAGCACCTACTAATACGATTATTCGGTCCAGCCGCAACCAAGGACACCACCGTCCGTGCGTCCAGTTGTCGACAGAAGCGGGGAATTCACCAAGTACGTTCCTCTAAGTGTGAATAAATTTGCGCCCATGCTTTTTTCGTTGAGTATGAACTCTTCAAGGCAGTGTACAATGTCACCAGAAAGAAAGAAATCAAACCGAAGGATCAAATGTAGTTGTATGACGTTCAAAATACCGAGGCAGGCGATGTGGTTTCTCTGGAGCTCATCATGAAGAAATTCATCAACAAGGCTCAACTTTTTTTGACCTCAAGGGCAAGGAGAAGGACCGAAAAAATAGCCAAAGCGGCACTGAACCTGACCAATCCGAGAGCTTCTTTGATATCAAGGGGAATGGGAAGGAGAAGGCTTAGATATCACTAAGTAGTCACTTGAGCTTTGTAGACATGTCAGATTAGCTTCCCTAGCGTTTGCGAGGATTGTATTGTCGTGACCCGACCGCAAATGCGTGATTTGACAACCCTGAGCTGCGGTTATGGGAAACCCGCGCCGAGGCGTGGCCATATGTTATCTATAGTCCAACTTGCCTTTTGAATAGGTCCTTGAAAGGGCCCAGAGCGTATAGTAACGCCAGAAACAGTCCCTTGAGAGTCCTAAACATACGCAAGAGCCATGTTAGCGGCAGATATAGCATAGCTTATCAGGAGAGAGCCTCATAGGGGATGAGGAGTCAACATACTTGGATGTTCCAGAAGGGTTCTGCCTAACACTCGAACGGAGACAGTTCAACCTCCTGTGGCACCGACGCACAATATTCTTGCTGAGACTTGGGAGGACGAAGAGCTAGCCTCTTGCAATCGAATGTAAGTGGAGAGCGGGCATAGCGGACAAAACACAGTTGCTGCTTGGGCAAATCGCTTTCGTGCTTTGGAAGGGGAGGGTGATTGCGCGAGCACAAAGACAAGTAGTCAATTGCAATTTACATAGAATCAAGTCTGAATTTGTTTGATACAGAAGGGAAACGATTTAAAAGGCTTCTCCTCCGCGAGTATACTCGGGGGTGGACAACCCTCTCGGCGTGATATGCTATGTGCATGTGATGCCCTTGGAAATCCCGGTATTCTCACCAAAGGTTGGATCCGCTCTACCATCAGTTGGCCTTATCATCTCATTTAGATTACTGCCTTTAGGCCGGTGCTGCTAATTGGGAGTTTGGGTGCCGGCCATGTGCTAACGCACTTTAAGTCAAATTTACATTGTTATCAGCTTCGCACGTTAACAATGACAGGCTTGTCACATTTCTACAGTTCCCGATAACAGGCCATTCTCAGGACAAGCTTACTCCCGTATACTTGATGGAAACGACCCAGGCGAAGGCACAAAGGGATTCCTGTACCCCCACCCTCTGGAGTGTCAAAACAGATCCGGTTGCGGGAGATGCACCGACAAGAACGACCTGGTATCCAATTTGACATGATTTGAAGGCTACCGGTATGTTGTGTAAATAAGGTTCTGTCATCCAACTAATACACGTTTCGAAGACTTGTTCCCGTCCTTCTCGGCTGGATGTCCAATATACCCAAATAAGCAGAATTATGACGCCAAGGATAGAAAGACGCGTGTTATCACGCATAACGTCACGCGTTTCATCTGAACGACGGCCATGGCGCTCGTTCTCCGTGGGCGGTTACCCATTGACCAGTCAGCACTGGTACCCTTTACCAACTGAAAGCTCGATATGGTTATCCTACTCTTGAACCGTGTCGGAGCACCTTTAACTTTATGCACGGTCTTGCTACCTGTTCTCCTCACTAACAACGTTCCCTACCTATCTGAGAAAGCCCCATAGCCCCGGCTTCTCTGATCCAATTCCCGAAGAACCTCTGATATCCATCGCTCGTTGCCTAAGCCACGAATGAATTAGGGGAAATCTGGGAGTACGAAAGTCCAGGCCCCAAGAGACTTCTCTGGATAATTGGGGTGCCGTCCTGCCTAGTTCCCAGTCAAGAGGACTCGAAGTAGGTCTAGGCCTAGGGCCTCTTCTCCCTCTTGTTTCTCGGCACGTGCCGAGTCGGGACCGGAGGGGATGTACACTTTTTTCCCCTTCCTTCGGTGTCCTGGCAATTACGTATTCACTCCCTACTCCTCCCGTTCCGCTCATCATGGAGAAAGACCAGGTAAGAGATCGAATTGTTATCGGGCAGGGGACCTTTCTACTCCTGCCAGATATTACTGCATAATATGGTAATCAGTGTGATTGCGGCTGTGTCTACGGCTCCGAACTACCAAGCTATCGTCAGCCGACATGCAAGTACGAAGTACTCCATAACCATCGTAACTCTTAAGCGGAGCATTAGCATTGACCCCAATATGGGTGATATGCACCCTGGATTGGGACTACTTGTTACACGGATTTCTCATAACGGACGACGCATGGGATCAATGTAGCTGATGCTGTTAACACTTAGTGATCCATAAAGCCTCCAGTTGGGATTAAACGGATTCTAGTTTCATCGTCTGTTTAATTTGAATAGAGGGAACGCCGATCAGTCGTATACTGATCCAGGTACTCCGGCTGGATTGAAGGAACTCACGAAGACCTGGTTGCTCTGAAGTTTCCAGTGGGCTATCCCAGGCATCAGACAAGCTCGGGTATAAGAACCTTCACTACCACCGGGAGCGGTATAAAACTGAACCTGAGCTTGGGCTAACATAGTGAAAATAGTGTCAAATGAAGGTTCTCGCGGCTTCTTCATTTCTGGACCTACTTGGTTCAGACCTAAGGTCGGAGTAGGTTTGTAACCAACCACCATGATCTACGCTCCAGCGGGTCATTTGCAGAGTCCCGGAGTAAGTTGTAATAGGTGGAACATTTCCCAAGGAGTCTGAAAGAAACAAAAAGGCAAAGCTATCGAAAGAAACGACCCAAGTCATCAGCGAGCGGCTCTCAAAGGGAAGCGGCTCAACGTACTCGGTTGTTGACGTGGGCTTATGTCTAGCCTCTTTCGAAAAATACCAGATCAGACCGATCATACGTTGCGTCTTGGCCCCCTATCAGCGGCAGCTAGGTTAGAACTATGAAGTGCTCCCAGCGTCAACCGGTGCCATACGTTCTCAAGCAGCTGCAGTTCCATTTTCGGGGTCCAGCAGACATTGAGCGCTCTCCCGACGTTCTTTGTCAAGCACACGTGCTTGTTATCGGTGGTTGAGAGAAAAAACTCGCTTGGCATGCTGGTAAAGTACACTCGGATGCGATAAGTTGAATTAGACCCCTGGGTCGGTTGGATAGGAGAGATGGTGGTTGGTGGGTTGATCGCTGCCGCTGGCGTTGGAATAGTCCGATGTAAAGCGGTAGTCGAAGGTTCGATGTGCGAAGGATACTGTCGGAGGATCGCCTTTCGGAGCAGTTTCCAGTCGCTTTGGGTATCCTCGTTCAGCTCGACGTACCATCGAAGGGCCTCTCCGGTCAAGCATGATGAAACAAGGTCAACGATCCACTCGTTGTCTCGAGACTTTCCTTCCTTCCTCGCTATCCGCTGGACAGACATGATGAAGGACTCGGCCTCAGCACCATCGATGCCCTTGAAGACTAAGTCGGTGTCCTCGGGGAGATCATCGGGATCCATGCGATGCCGAATACTTTAGGATGGATGGATGTGGGGGAGGAAACGCATGTTGTGGTTAGCCATGCAGCCGCCTCGAAGAGGCTGTGCAAGGGAAGACCGTTACATAAGCTCTGAAGTCGAGGTCGACATCGATCATGGACGTCCCCACCACACCAGGTATCCAAATCAAGGGGATTGTATCAAATAAAGGATTAATAAATTCTGCTAATGGTTTCCCTGACTGCACAAGAATACCGCGGCTAGTTAGGGCAGGAGCAAGAGGAAACAGTCGTTTGCACCTTTGTTTCTTTATTGGCTTAGCTTAGCTGAGGTGCATGGTCGATCTCCACAGCTTCTGGGACTTCATCGCATAGCGATAGCCAAAGGCGATCAGCGATGAAGGCTTCGTTCGTCATACAAGCCAAAGAGGATTCGAACATGAGGGTGATTTGGTTGCTATTTGTGAAATACCTTGTCAGTAGACGATCAACTGAGAAAGAAGACAAGGACGAGCTCACTATTGAGTATTCGATAACCGATAGAATCTCCCTGCCAAGTATAACCTTTCCATCCTTCACCACACCCAACTTTCCAACTCATTGGCTCAACCACCTATCCTTCCCAGCGGCGTGCAGTCGTGCAAGTTGCAACCCAATCATTTGGTTCTTCTTCCAGCTTTCCTTCTTGACGGACGGGCGCCCATTGGAACTTGACAGTCCACCACGACGAATCTTGTGTAGCCTATGCCACGGGGAAAGGGAGCAAGTAAGCAAACCATGGTAGTATGAGCGAGTCGAAACCGGACTCACGTCCTGATCCCAAGGTAAGATATTCCGATCGAGCACAAAGCGGCGACGCTTGTGATCCCGGCGAACGCATAAGGGTGGTCTTCCATGTGACTTGTCAACTGTACATAAGCGGTTCTCGTCAGAGCGCATCTAGCACGTAGCCGACGATAAATGCTTACGTTCATGCCAAAGAAGCTGGCCACGAGAGCACCGAACCCGATACCCATGGTCGCAATTGAAATCTATACAAGCAAGAAACCCGGGAAAGCTTTCAGTTTCGGAGCGAGCCGCACGAACGTTTCCTGTTTGTAACCTTCAGATCCAACGCTAACAGCGCGTTCCGGTTCGAGTCGAGGATGAGTTCAACGATTTCTTGGGTTGATTGAACGTTGCTCTACACATCACAAAAGGGTAACCTTGTGAGGACCCAAGACCCACTTGGCAAGGCGATGCAAAACGCGGCACGTACGATGGTTGTCTCGGATTCATTGACGATTTCCTCCACTTGCTTCGAATACGACTCCAACAACACTTCAAGCTCTTCATGATTACTAATCGCTCGGGGTGTTCCAGCCTTTTTGTCGCTCAGATACATAGCCGCAAGGTCTTCATCCTGCTCCAGAACTTCCTCCAGCGATTGTTGAACCTTAAAACGCAACACACGCGGCAACCTCATTCAGCTTGAGAGTTTCCGCAAATGCGACGAACGACGGGTCAAGCAAAGAAAAGGCAGGCTCACCAATTTAGCCCGATTCTGGAACGCACTCAGCCTCCTCGAATAATGCAGCAACCTCTTGAACTTGTCTCGATCGATATCTTCTTCCAATTCCGCTAAGAGCCCACCGACGAGATGGCGCATGAACACCATCTCCGCTTCTAATGCCGATAGGACCGAGAGAAGAATCGAGTCCAACGCTCTACGATAATCAACGACGGGGGGTGCGATGCAAGGTTTCGACGGGCACGACGCATGGAACGAATAGGAAATCAAAAGCTCTATCAGATACTGAAATGAAAAGACACGACCGGGTAATCCAAAAAAGCTCACCGGAACTCATACGGAAGCCCGGTAGACTTTGTCTTCAAGTTACCCTAACGAAAAAAATCATTCCCCAAGTCAGGCGAAGTCATTACCATATCGAGCCTTTACCCGCTTTCGGGGATCAAAGGGGCACGGCAGTTGAGCTCACCTCCAAATGATACAGGAAGATGGAGTGGAGCCTCGTCTCGGTACTTCCATAAGTGTCGAAAAGGATGATCGTGTCGGCTTTGATGAGCGCCCGGATATGAAGGATGTTGATCTGCAATCATATTTTTCATTTTGGGTTGGGGGAGGGTCGGTCGCCCCAATTCGTTGCCGTTGCAGTTCGATATGGGTGCATGGATGGGTTTTTAAGGTTTAATTACCAGGGGCGCCCGTCCAAGATCCGAATGGCGGCCACGTTCGAAAGAGGGCAACAAAGCACCATGCGAGCGGGTCAAGGGAAGCGGTGGCGCGCGAACATACAGGGAAGGGAAGAATACGATGATGATGGATGATGACGATGGATGAGATGGGTCAGCAAAAACAATGAACCCAAGTGTGTCGCAAATTAAATCCGAGATCCCGTCTCGCGCCTCCTTCCCGAAAAGGCAATAAGACAGAAACAAACAGGGTGGCTTACCAATATGCCTTCTTTCCGAGCTAATATGGTAGGAACGAGGTTCGGCACGTCGATCTTGCGAAGGTCTCGAGGCTAAACGCGCAACCGTCGTCGCCGTCAGTTCCCAAGTGAGATGATTGGCGCGGGTAAAGCATTGCGTTTGTTTCGTACGTTGCGGGTGTGTGCGCAACGTCACAGAGTTTGGTGCCGTGCCAGATGAACGCGAGAAGGAGAGACGAAGCCGAAGCCGACAACGACGGGATAGGGAAGGTGTTCGAATGGATGGGAGATGAAGATTGACGAGTAACCGATTCGAGATAGAGGCGCCATCGGGGGTGGAGGGGTAGGTTTCGCCCAAGGGGAGGATCATTGTCGAGAGATGAGATCCGATATCACCGAATGAGGGAATAATCATTTAATCCCAGTTTTCGCATTGCGAGGGTTGGAAGTATCAGAAAAGGAAAGAAGAGAGCATCAGCATTGGGGCGTCCGAAGCATTTCATAACCGAAATATGAACGAGGGACAAGCGAAGGGGTGGGGTGGACCATGGTGGATATAGGGATATGGGATGGGATTTAGACGCGCGCAAGAAACGGCACGTACATTAAGCCGATGTTCCGTACACAAATCGGACTTTTTGAACCGACCGGAAATGGTCTTGACGTTTCCTAATTAGGTATATAACGAACGTGGGGTAAGGGGGAGGAACGTTGGTGTCAGAAGAAATTCGATAAGCCGCGGGGAAACGTGGTCACGAAGCGCTTCCTCGTGCGTTTGCCCCAGTCGTGAATTCTGCCTACCATTTACATCCAAGATCGTGCCTAGCGAAAAGGAAGGGGCAAACGGGCGTTAATCCAACGGTTTTACATTTTGCACCAAAAATTTCTTCTATCACGTACATCGCAATGGAGCTTCGGAAGGCTGCCTCATCTTCAACGCCCTGTCGAGGATCGCTGACCTCGCGGCCTCTTCCTCCGCCTCGGACAGACCATTCCCAACGCCTCCTGCGACACTCGCACCCCCGTTTGGCGCATTGGCCGCATCGAGACTCGCTTGCAACGCGCGAAGTCGTCCCGTCCACAGCGATCGGCGTGCCGTGGTGGTGTTCTCTCGGTTCGGTGGAAAGCCTGGGCTCTTCCAGGCCACCGTCGTCGAGGTAAAGTAACGTAACCCGGTGGTTGGTACGCGCTGCGTTTGGGAACGATGTGAAAAAAGTGTGGCAGTGGTGCAGCTTGATGAAAAAGAAATTTTCGATCGGGGTGCAATTGGTGGTGCTGGTGCTGGTGCTGATGGTCTAGAATTCGCATTTTGCGTTGCTAGTGCTGGCGGTAGGGATCCTCCTAGTCGGGCCGGGAGCGAAATTTGGCTAGGTGTTAGTGGCCGCGTCGGCGCGTGGCGTTGATGATAGCTGCTCCTAGTAGCCCGACATCCGTTGTTCGATTTGCAGAACAGCGTAAAATTGGGGAGAACGCGGTTGGGTGGTGTGCAGTGCCTGAGCGGCGTGATGCTGTTCATTTCGGGAACCGGTGGGCCGTGTGTCAACGTATTGCAGCGATGGATATTTCGTTGTGTAGTCGAGGTACCCAAGTAAGACAATAAGGATAATAAAAAGAGCGAGTATGAACGTAGGAGTTGAGGTCGCTTCGAGAGAAGAGACAATTAAGGGTTGCTAAGGCGAAAAAAATCTTCGGACTAAAGTAGCGGTGATGGGCAGAAGGTGTGGCTGAACGGCGCGGACATTGGCATGGTAAGGGAAAAAGTAGGTCGAAAAACGAAATCGAGCCGTGGGACCCGGCGCTGACTGCTGGCCCACCGCGTCAGCACTCGGCACTCAAGTCAGTGCAAGCATAAAACAGGTCCCTTGGCTAGCTATACAAGCTCAATAGACATTCTGTAGGTAGCTAAGTTAATCATGAGCGTACGTACAAGAGGCTTAAAAAACAGGCTAAAAGCCAAATACGTGTTTCTCTTCCATCAACCCCTTTCCCTTTAGGCTGTCTGTCGCTCTTTCACAGCCCCTTTCACTTCGCCCTAAGACGTCCGAAAGGTAAGAAGGATAAAGAGCAAGGCCTCCGCATGTGCGGATTTTAGCAGTTGAGCTGAGGCATCATCTTGAGGCCGTATTGCGCGCGTTTGTTGTTGCCCTGCTCGCCCCGTCCCGGTTCTCTTTTCATGACGTCCCAAGGTGGAACTGAAGGGCGGTGTCATCTCCGCTCCCGGGCAAAAAACGAGAGCAAAAAGAGAACCCTCGCTAGAACGAGCACACTTGACGTCCCAATGTTCCTCCGATAGGGACGTAGTCTAATTTGCCTAGCGCTCCACAGCTGGGCCCCCCGATGATCATTGGCTCTGATGCAAAGTATGACGAAGGCCTGAACATCCGTTCTATGGATCCCTCCCTTTTGAGTAGAAAGACCGTCATTCCCCGTCAGATGATCGGGCTAAACTCTGGACTAACACCGAGAGGCGAACCCAAAAGGGGGACCAACCCTGCTTACATAATGAACCACGCACGCCCGACAATTCTACGAAAAGTCATGTGCTCCCCTCACACACATGTCTGCGCTTGCTCAACATGCCCGTCGAGGTCCCTCTAGATCTCTTCTTCCGCGGGATTGGGATGTGTTGTTGTTGTCGGTTGTGTTGATCCACCCCTTTTCATTACACCACACCCAACTCCCTTTTCGCTCGAACTCACACTCCCTGTATCCCATTACGGCTTTACGGCTTTTTCGAAAAACAAGTGCACCCGAGTCCATGGGACGTCACCCCTCCCCCCCATCCCGTTGGACCCTTTCTCTCGATTCCTCGCTAGCACACCCACACACCCCCTCCCCCTCCCCCCGTCGTAGGAGTACAAAAACACTCCGCCCCAGACTTCATCATCATCATCACCACCCAACAGGCCCTCCTCTCCTCCTTCCTCCCTCTCTCTCTCCTCCTCACCCACTCTTCTTCATCCAACCCGCCGGCAATCCACCAAAACCACATAATACACCAAAAAGTTAGCGCAATATTACGACATGCCTCGCGTCCATCAGATGTTTGAAGCCGCTGCGCTCCTCTCCAGCTACCTCAGCGCAGCTGGCATCCCGCACGCTTTCTATGGTGGTTTTACCAGTGTAGCGTTGGGCTCTCCTCGAGACACCGAGGTGTGTACGGGGCTTGTCGCCCTCGGTTCCGAGGCCTTCCGTCTTGGCTAACGTCCGTCGCTCCTACGTAGGACATGTGCTGCGTCGTAGAGGGCGGATTCCGTCCCGTCCGTCAGGCACTGCAGGACTGCGACGTCCTCACCGCCAGCCAATCCTCCTGGAGCGGACGTCTGTTCATCACCTACCAAGAACCTATCCCTGCCATGGAGGTCAGTGGCCACCCCATTTCACACTCTTCCCCATACTCCGTGCCTCTTCCTTTCTTCGTCGCCGCTACCCTGCTTGCGGCTGTCCTTATCTCTCTGACGGGGGACATCAAGCGCTGAACTCTATTCTGTCCTCCCTTCTCTCTCTCCTCGTGTCGCTCGCACGCACGGACACACAGATTGAGATCCTCAAGGCAGGAGAAACCGGCCCCAGAAAGCTCAACGCCTCCAATGTCATGCTCATCAACCGCGTACCTTTCCTATCTGTATCCGAGTTCCTGAGAGCCAAGATCAACAACTGGTTGTTGTGAGTGGCCAACCCTTATCATCGTTTCCCCGAAAGCGCTAGTGGACTGATCCAATCGCTCTCGCCCCTTTCCGTTCTGGCCACTTCGCTCACCATCATCTAGACATGGATCCGAGGTAGGCAGGACCTCTTGTTCTCACATGAAAGCTTATGGGCTCACGATATAATTCTTTTCTTCCGTCTTCTCAGGCTGACGCGCACGACATCATCTACGTCCTCTCGACCTTTTCCCAAAACGTCGACCTCAACCGTATCCCCGAATTCGACATGGACCGGTTCTGCAAGACGTACCCGGGCGAGGCTTCCTTCGCATGGAATTCCATCAAGAACCGTTATGAGGAGGTCTTATGATCGCTAATGAGGAGCGTCTGGGACACTGCTTGCTTCGGTGCCGCACTTTGTTCGAACTCCCCTCTCAATATTTCGTGTTCGACTCTTCGCTACTATAAAACCCTTCAACGTCAAGTTCATCATTACTATAATCTAAAAGACACCAACAGCTGCTACGTTCGTCATCTCTCTTCTTCTTTTTCGTCTTCTTTTGCATGGCGCGTCCGAAGCGTTTGTACTTGTATTAGCCGTTCTCCTCGTCCCTTCCGCACTGTACTTTCATACCATCATCATCCACTTTCCGTCGTTCATAGTAGTAGAACTCTAATACATCCAAAACTTCGTCGTTTGCCAAAGAAAAAAATCTTTGAGAGAGAGAAACGGACACGAGCGCGGGACTTCGCCATGCTCTCGGGGAATAACGCGATGGGAAAAAGGCCTAGAGGCCTTACCACAGCGACGGGATCTCGACTCCCTGCGATGAGCTGGGCAACTGCGGGAAGGTAACGATGGGAGACAGATCATCAATGCAGTCCATTGTGGCCTGAAAATTGCGTGCGAGGTGCGATGCAAAGAGGGCAAGGGGAAAAGAAAGGAAGGCCCACGGCCGTATCTCGAGAGCGAGCGGAAGCTCAGCTTGGTGTGCTATGCAAAGTGCCTTATGCCACACAGCAATTGGAATGCTAACCCCCCACCCATCTCAAGGTTACCGCGCATGGCTTATCATGGGTGTTATCGTCGAGCCCTAGCTTATAAGAAGATATGAAAACGCTGGCGGGCATGAACAGAATCGCGAAAGCCGCCGCTCGGATATCCATGAGATGAATGAATTGGAACGAAAAAAGAGGGTTCAAGGTAAAGCTTATGTCTACCAAAATACAAATACGCGTCCCTGAGCTTTCACGGATAGGCTAGTTAGTCGTGTTCTGGGCGACTTCTCGGTCGGACGACAGTCAATGTGGTATATGGCAAGTCCGTCCCCACGCAACCCTCTCGCCGCGCGCCCGTTCCACCCCTCCTCCGAGCCCCGCTCCTCCTGAAGGAAAACGCCCAGGCCTCTTGATCGCAGACGTAGGAGGAGGAGGCTGTTTACCATTATCGCTCATTGTCCCCAAAAGAAGCCGCTGGGTATTAGCCGGACCGGAGTTTGGTAATCACACACTTCCGGGTTTTGTAGCCCCCTTTGGCGGGTCCGTTCGCTCGTTCACCTTTTTTTTGTTATCGATCGGGACTGTAAGGAGGGAGATCAGTGGGACGGATTGCGATGCGCTTCCCATACTTTGGGATAAGTAATGGGCGGCTTCAAAGCAGCGTGGCGGAAGTCGACTCAGCATGATTCTATGGGTGGGACAGCGTGGCGTGCAATATGGGCGTGAGTGTCGAAAGGTGGAGAGAACGGGTTGGAAATTTCTTTTTGCTTGTGCTCTAGACCTTTGCTCATAATTTTTCCCTCGGTGACATCCTCTCCGCGGCAACGAACGGGCATGTAACTCGTGGTGAAAGAAAACCTCTGCCGTCATCATCCTGAGATGCCGAAGTTCAAAAGGGGGGGAGTGGGTGTGTGTCGGACTTCGATGACTGATCGCCCAACAGCCCATTTTCTGCGGGAGGCTTTCATGAGATCGCTTCAGGAGTAGGGGCGGCTTCGTAGTTGGACTTCCGGCTATTGATGGCTTGGGCATATCGGAGCCGAGTAGGCACAGGAAAGCTAGACTCATCATCATCCATATCATATCATATCAGCCCTTCCTAAAGGAGTATATAGGTCCCCGCGTTGCGCAGTGCTGGGGACCTCCCACTTTGCACCTCCTCCTCCTCCCATCAAACGATCATACTCCGACGCAGGGATCGTAACGTAATCGCCGAAAAAGAGAGAGTACAACGAGAAGGATAAATGTGTTGCGTTCCTCTGTGATGGGTCCCGTCAAGTCCCGACCTCTTGCACGTGCGTGTGCGGGAAAAGCGCGAACAATTCAAAACCTAGACCCGTTCGTCCTCTCTCTCGTTTATCTTTTGGGAGTGGAACGTGAACACGATGTCACCCCATTTATCAAGCCTTCCTCTTCCTTCCACTTCGAAAAGGTTATACTCTAACTGACTTTTGGTACTGGGTCAGGCCGGTGACGCGCGCGCGCGTGTCCTTATCGTGGGTACGATGACGAAGGCGGATCTATCGCTCGCCTCATCTCACGTCGAAGCATTTTGAATCGGAGTGGGCGGAGTTGACCGTCGTGTTCGCTGCTGAGGGCTGACGAAATTGTCTAGTGTAGAGTTGCGGCTCCAACCACGATCTCCTGTGAGGTTTCTTTGGGCTCACACGACCAATAAGAGACCAATCACTGGTCGATTCGGCTCACCGCTATGTAAATGAAGTTCCTAAAGCGTCAGAGATTAAGATCTTGTTACTTCCCATGGAATAGTTTAGAACAACAACTCGCTACTGGTGAAACACCCTCCAGACATGATCGCTCGGAGTTGAGCGTGAAGTAGTGTCGAGTCAGTTCAAAATCCGTGACGTAAGCGCACATGCATATGACTACGTTCCTCAGTCTGATTCAGGTATATCTACCCCTCTCATGCACGCAAATTTGCGAGGTTTACATTTGCGATGATTAGACCGTGACAAGCAAGTCCGTCAAGGGCATAGTCAGTGCTTATGTAACGGCCTCCTGGCGCATAGCCTTCTGAGGCGTGCACCCTTCATCAACCATCGACCACCAGGCATTCACCCGCGGATGGATTCAGCTGACCTCCCAGACGACATCAACCTGGTCTTCCAAGGCGTCGATGGAGCAGAGGCCGAATCCTTCATCAGTTCGGTGATACGGACCGCCAGGACAGAAGGAAAAGCTAGAGACAACGACTGGATCGTCGATCTTGTTTCATCTTGCATGAGGGGCGAGGCCCTTCGGTGGTACATCGCACTGAACAAGGACACTCAGAATGACTGGGAACTTCTTCGGAAGGCGATCCTTCGGCAGTATCCTTCGGGCACTCAGCCCCCAGCTCCTTCGTTACAGTCAACAATTCTGATACCGGAAGCAGCCGCTACGCCCCCAAACGCTGTCTCCTCAAATCAGTCTTCCCGAACGTCAAATACAAGCTATCGCATTAGACTGTACTTTGAAAACACAAAAAGCCGATTTTTCCTCTCGGTCAAAGCAGACTCGTCGGTCTCCATGACAAACAGCGGGGCGAAAGCGCTGAGTGTCCGCTGGCACCCGGAAAATGGTCTGCGACTGATAGAAAATGTGGAGTACTAGCCAAACATGCTTATACCTCACATCTCTGACCACCAACTACCATTGCGTAGGGCCTTGAAACCCAGCGAAGGATGTGGCTGGTCTGGGGCCTCGAGCAGTCATCTGATGGGCAGAGCCCCGCTTCAGAAACAGAGTGCGTGGCGCAACTTCTCCTTAAAATATTTCTAGCTATTAAGAGACATCTAGCTACGCTCGGCCTATTATTTGGGACAAGTCTCCCATAAACATTCCTCGTCCTTCGATGTATTCTGGGGATGTTCGAACAGTCACTTGGATTCTAGATCAAGATGGGTGGCTACAGTCCTACTCTTATCTTAATCAAAGTGCGTTAAACAAACGACGAGCATTGAGAACCTAAGTGACATCATTTTGGGGATCTCAGCCCGGCACCAAAATCGATTCTATACATCAGTGAGAGCCGGGGAGGACGATTTAATCCAAGTCTGTTTGCCACCTGGACTAGATGGTTGGCGCTTCCGGAACGACCACCAGGTTCTTGTGCGTACCTTCTACTCAGCCAACCATTGTGTGTGACTGACTGACGTTCTTCATTCAATGTAAACAGACCTTGAAACTCGAGCCCGTTTAATTACACCCACGTCCGTCATAGATCATGAAGTGCTGGTGCTGGTTTTCGTTGTTCCCCGTTCAGAATTCTGTATATTCAACCTAGCAGTCTGGATCCGGGGGTCATGTTTTGATCATGTACAAGTAGCAGCTCCATCCACCATCTCCTTTTGAGTTGTCTTGGGCTCACACCACCAATAGGAGACCAATCATTGGTCGATTCGGCTCACGGCTATGCAAATGAAGTTCTTGAACCGTTGAGGCTGAGATCCTGTAACTTTACATAGAAATCTCTTAGAACCCTAACTCGCGGCTGGTGAAGGACCCTCCATACGGTGCTCGGAGTGGAACGTGAAGATCGCCGAGGCAGTTCAAAATCTGTCAAGTGTGCGCGCATGAATACGTTCTCTATCTGGTTCAAGTATATATACCCCCTCATGCAAGTCGATTCTCGAGGTTCACATTTGCGATAATTAGACCTTGACAGGCAGATCGAAGGCACAAGCAGTGCTTATGTAACAGCCTCATGTTGTATAGCCTTTTACAGCGTGCACCCTTCATCAACCATCCACCCTCACTTATTCACCAAAAAATGGGATCGGATAATCTCCTAGACGACATCAACTTGGTATTCAATGGCACTGGTGGAGAAGAGGCCGAGTCCTTCATCAGTTCGGTGCTAAGGGCCGCCAGGAAAGAAGGGAAAGTTCGAGATAATGAATGGATCGCTGATCTTGTCTCGACATGTATGAGGGGACAAGCCCTTCGGTGGTATATCGAGCTGGACGATGATACTCGGAGCGACTGGAAACTTCTCCGGAAGGCGATCCTTCGGCAGTATCCTTCGGGCACTCAGCCTCCAGCTCCGTCTGTACTACCAACGATTCCTACACCAGCGGCCGCCGCCCCGCCTCAGAACCCCGTCTTCCCAAATCAGTCTTTCCGAATGCAAAATAAAATCTATCGCATTCGAATATACTTTGGCAACAGAAAAAGCCAATTTTTCCTCTCGACCAACGCCGACTCGTCAGTCCGCTTGACAAACAGCATCGCGAAAGCGCTGAGTGTCCGCTGGAGCGCGGAGAATGGTTTGCGACTGATAGAGAATGTAGGGGACCAGCGAACATACTTGCACTTCACTTTCTGACCACCAAACTATCACTCCATAGG
The DNA here is from genome assembly GCA_019633595.1 of Tulasnella sp. UAMH 9824. Taxonomy (NCBI): domain Eukaryota; kingdom Fungi; phylum Basidiomycota; class Agaricomycetes; order Cantharellales; family Tulasnellaceae; genus Tulasnella; species Tulasnella sp. UAMH 9824. The sequence continues at coordinate 34,037 of WSUI01000315.1, forward strand.
GCCTTGAAACCCAGCGAACCATGTGGCTGGTCTGGTATTACGACAAGTCGTCTGGTGGGCAGAGCCCCGCTTCAGAAACAGAGTGCGTTGCGCAAGTTATCCTTAAAATATTTTCTGCTATTAAGACGCATCTAGCTTTGCTCGGCCAATTTTTGGGGACTCTCCTATAAACATTCCTCGTCCGGCGTTGTATACTGGGGATGTTCGAACAGTCAGTTGGACTCCCGATCAAGATGGGTGGCTGCAGTCCTACTCTTATATTAATCAAAGTGCGTTAAACGAGCGACACGCATCGAGAACCTTAGTAACATGATTTTTGAGCTCTCAGCCCAGCACCAACATCAATTCTATGCTTCAGCGGGAGGCAGTGAGGGCGCCATCGTCCAAGTCTGTTTGCCACCTGGGCGATTTCGTTGGAGCGTTCGGGACGACCAGGCTTTTGTGCGTAGCGTCTATTAAGCCATGATAGCCGAATCATTGTTTATGACTGACTGACGTTTTCGATGCAACGTAAACAGACCATGAAACTCGAACCCCGTAAATAACAACCGCCGCCGTCATAGATTACTAAGTGCTGGTGGTAGCTTTCGTTTTTCCTCGTTCAGAGTTCTGTATTTTCAACCTGGCGAATCTGGATCCGGGAGGCATGCTTATCTCGTAGACAGGAGCAGCTTACATCGCCATCTCCTTGTCTCGGGCTTATACGACCGATAAGTGACTAATTAGTTGTCGATTCAGTTTATGGCTATGCGAATAAAGTTCTTGAGGCGTAAAAGTCGAGATCCTATCACTTCACATAGAGATATTTTTGAACATTAACTCCCAGCAGGTGAAGGACCCTCTGTAGGGGAGAGTTCCCGATCCCACGGTTCCGTTACTTACCTCGTTCTACGCGATTACTGACCTTTTCCTTTTCTGA
>WSUI01000316.1:976-34896 GCA_019633595.1 Tulasnella sp. UAMH 9824
CGTATTTATTATATATCTATAGTACATTTGGGATCGTTCTAGAGTATTCGCGCTCCTTAAAGAGAGTGTTTGCGGTGCCGTTGAGGGCCCAAACGGTCAATCGGCGACCTCTCCGAGAGAGGTCACATGAGCGCGCGCTTAGATGCCCAAACGTGAAATAAGCGCACCTCACACATTATGACTAAATAGACTATTAGTAGAATGTGTTCATAGGGTAGGTTCGCCGAGAATGTGCTAGCGTTCTTGTCGAATGTTCCGGAACTTAAGCTCCGGGACGGGGCGTTTCAAGACGGTTTCCCAAATTAGCGAAAACAAACGCGAATGGAGAAAACAATTATTTGATTAGTATTGTAATTAACTCAGAGACGTTTTTAGAAGGAAAAGAAAAGAGAAAAGAAAGTATTTCTGTATCTAATAGTTTTGTCGCGTTGTGTCTATTGAGCTGTCGCGTTCGTGGTTGAGTTCGCCGTCGGCGACTCCCACGGTTCCCTAACAAGTATTCCCCCTTTGGGAATACCGGCGCAGATGATTAATCTAATTCTTCAATCTCCTCCTTCTTGACTTTGTCAAGGGCGATGAGGAATGAAGAAGTAGATGATGGCATCGAAGGGAGGGCGCAAGAGAGAATGGAGGATGAGGTGGACGGGGTAGACGCCGGGCTCCCTCCGGGAAGGAAGCCGGTAATCCGGTAGTCGGCAACGTGTAGGACCGTTAGCACGTTTTCGGCTCCACATGCTCGATTCAAGGTGCGCCTGAGCACTCGCTTGCTTCGGCCAACCTCCGTGAGGAGTGCTCCGCGCTCGCTCATGACTGCGGCGAGGTCACCGCTCAGTTCGGCGTTCTGTGCCTGAACGGCTCGAAGCTGTTCCTCGAGTTGTCGACATTGCTCATTGAGATCTTGAACACGTTGAAGTTGAAGGTGCGCAAGCACACCGGCTTCTTCCTGAGAAGGGTCGAGATAAGGGTTCGACTCGTTGGCTCGTTCAGGGACGTCCATTCTGGGGCTGATTCCGGTTTGGCAATAGAGCGTGTGGAAACGCCAATTAATGTTGTCTTCAGGACAGCGGAAGATAGTATCCTTTCCAATGGTGCGTTGACGGAGTAGAGAGATAAAGGAGTAAAGGCCGATCAATTGATCTCGGGCCCTCTTCGCGTGGTGTAAGGCGGTTTCGAGGGAGGACTTGTTGGCGAGAGGGGCTAGATAGTGAGGTATAATCCCTTCAGAAAGGTAAACGAGCCAATATTGCGGAGGGATCCCAATCTCCTCGCTAGCTTCGCAAAACCCGCTAGAACCGTAGGGCCCGACAGGTTGAATAACTTTCTTGAGATATTTGACTCCTTCGTCGAGTTGGTAATCCCAGGTGTGAATAATTCGGGGGTCCATCAGGAATTCAAGACTATTCCCAGCGCTGACACGCAGGCTGTTCTCCAAGGGAACCGCGAAGAAATTGCCATGGGGAACTTCAGATAAGAGTGTACAGACTCCTGGGACTATAGCAAAGTATCCAGGTTCGATTAGGAAGAGTTGGGCGGGGTCGCAAAGAGTAGACAGACCTTTCCCCTTCATTAGATCTTCGATAGAGGTCGCAGGCACCCCCCCTGTAGTAGCCGCCATAGGATAGGAGTGTAGGTTATTGAGAGTAAGGATTTAAGAGTAGTAGAGCAATGGATGATGTGTTGAGGAGTGGAGGGGTAGGCAGATGTCGATTTCTCTCAATAGCTACTACTTGTTTTATACCTTCTGGCTGCTCGTTAAATGAATCTTATTCGTATCTTAGGTTCACTGACTCTCGCGTTCGTCAAGCGAGTCAGTGTTCGAATCTACTCTAACTCCGAACCGTTTCTCCCTTCGCCCATGATGCCCACACATGTTTCAAGCCCGCTGTGGAACTTCATGGATCAATTTAGGGTCTTCCAACTCCGCAGCCTTCGTTTGGATCCGGGATGAACATGCGGTGCGGCTGCTCCCTCCTTATTGGTTTCAGCGTGATGTCGATCATTGTTTGGGACTGTTTCCTTTTTGGGGTGGGGCCGTGGCGCTTCTTCGTGATCAATCGGCGACTTAAACGCCTCTTTTGCTTTTGCTCGGTTGTTCCATTCACGGAGCACGACAGGCGCATTACGCAAATCTTGAGCGTTTAACCATTCATCCCATTCGGGTCCGTAACCAACAAATCGTGTTAGGTATTGTTTAACTCTATGACGTCTCCTTCCTTTCCTAGCGGGTAAGTCTTCCCACCTTTCATCTAGGATTCGCTCAACCTCGTATTCTGGGAACTCTTCGAAATCTCCTCGGTCGAGATGCTTCTTAGTTCGAACGCCGAATTCCTTGGGTGAGGTGCGATAAGGCTGCAGGTGGGCAATATTGATGGTAGGGTGTATCTTGTAGGAGGCCGGCAGGCGGAGTCGGTATGTAATAGGGCTCAACTTTGCTACCACCTCAAAAGGACCATCGTACTTAGGTAGTAATTTCTTTCCTTTGCCTGTAGTACTGTGTAGTAGGTTCATGGAGTGAGGGTTCAACAACACCTGGTCGCCTTCTTCGAATTCAAAGTCTAGGCGCCCAGAGTTGTAAGCTCGCTCTTGAAACGCTTGGGCAACCCTGAGCGAGTCTTTTGCCGAGCTTCTGAGAGCTCCCATCTCTTTGGCAAACTCTTTCGCATCCTCGTTCTCCGTAGGGTTTCGCTGTATCGCTTCCCCAGATTGGCCACTGAGGATGCGCTCCGGGTCCGTGGGAATAAAGCCACAAAGTAGGTAAGTAGGCGTGTAGCCGGTACTGGAATGAACGCTATTATTGTAAGCATGTTGAAACGGCACGAGGCATTCGTGCCAGTTGTCACGTTTTTCATTGACGTAAGTCCTGAGGGCTGTTTCGAGAACCTGATTCATAATTTCTGGTTGGCCGTCCGCTTGCGGGTGGTGAGCAGTAGTCAGGGCTCGTTGCGTTCCTACTAGCTGAGTCAGCTCCTTCCAGAAGCTTTGCGCCCATCTCGAATCACGATCCGTAATTATTTGCCTTGGCAGGCCGAATAGACTCCATACTTTATCGAAAAATAGCTGAGCGGTCCCTTCATCAGTTATGTCTGATGTAGTCGGAACAAACAAAGCGAGTTTAGTTAGTTTGTCAACAATGGTCAACACCGAGTTGTAACCCCCGCTACTCGGTAAGTCCGTTATAAAATCCATAGTCACCACTTCGAACGGCTGTGAGGGAATAGGGATGGATCGAAGATATCCATAAGGGGCATGTCGCCAAGCCTTGGTCTTCTGACACAGGTCGCAGGTTTGCACGTATAGCTTAATATCGCGACTCATACGCGGCCAATAGTAGACCGATGCGATTCGGTTGTACATTTTGGCAAACCCTTGATGCGTGGCTAAGCTAATGCTCTCGTGCATTTCCCTCATGATTTCGGCACGTTTGATCTTAGGTATGCATAGTCGTCCATGCCCTTCCCAGTCGGTAAAGTATAATAAGCCGTTCTCCGACTAGTATTGGGGTCGCCGGGGGTTGCGCCAATCTTGTTCGCTGGATAGATCTTGTAATACTTTGTTAAAATGAGTGTCCTTCTCATATCCCGATCGAAATTCCTTCAGCTCTTCTTCGTCAATCGCGATAGTAATGTTCGATGTTTTCATGGCGTTGACGGAGACCGTTATCTCCGGAGTTACCTCCACCTTGTAGTTCTCGATCTGTTCTTTGAGTTTAGTGCCACGGCCCCTTTCGGCTAGTTCCTTCATCAGTTTAAGAACTCTCTCCTCGTACCCTGGAGTAATTTCATTGTAAAGCTGATTGAGGGGGTCGTCCTTCGATTCGAGTGCAAGAGCCTTCGAGTTGTCTATTAAGGGTCCTTCTTGTCTCGGGGTCCTTTGTCTGAGTCGCAAGATGGGATCGACGTTTGAATGTACTCACCCAGCTCGATGAACTATCTGCATGTCGGGGTATGCTGCAAATACCGTACCCCAAGTGAGCAGCCTGCGATTGACGTTTTGGTAGGTTCTACTCCAAGTGAGGGCTGCGTGATCGGTGATTGCAACGAATTTCTCGCCCTCGATGTAGGGTTGAAATTTAATTAGACTCTCCTTTAGCGCGAGTGCTTCTCTTTCAGTGGGCGAGTAATTCCTTTCGGCAGACTTGAGAATGCGCGACCAGTAAGCTATAACCCGTTCAACGTAGACTGTAGTATTGTGGAACGTGTCTGCCCAATCGGAATCGGGATTTCATCCTCGTGATCCTTAATGAACAAGCTCACGAGTTTAGGTACTGGTTCTTTCTTGTCGTATGCTTTCCGGAGCTTCTCATACACCTTAGTGCCCTTAAGGTCTTTAACTTGGATCGGCTGTACTTGTTGAAGTATTCCTGCCAGGCCTTCATCACAAGCATCGGTGTATAGCCGGAAGCCTTTTCCCGGTATGGCGTAAGCTCGGATAGGGGCGTTGACAAGACTCTCCTTTGCGAGTTCAAACACGCGTTGTTCCATATCACCCCAAGTCCACTGAACGCCCTTTTTGAGCAGCGCGAATAGCGGCTCTACTATCCAAGCATAGAAAGGAATGTAGCTGGAGAAGTAAACTACCATGCCCAGGAATGTGCGCAATTCGTTCACGTTCCCGGGAGTAGCTAGATCGAGAATAGCACTGATCTTCTCCTTATGGGTACTCATGCCTAAGCGAGAAACTTTCTGTCCTAACAGGAGCAGCGATTGATAGGCCAAATGACATTTAGCTGGTGCCAAAGTTAAATTAGCCTTCGCAATAGCTCCCAGCACTGCGTCCAGATGCTTCAGATGCTCTTCGAACGTCTTTGAGTAGACGATTATGTCATCGATGTAAACAAGGGCGAACATCCACAGGTAGGGAGCCAAGACGTTTTGCATTACTCGCTGAAAGATTGAGGGTCCGTTCCTCAATCCAAAAGGCATTTGCCGGAATTGATAAAGCCCTCGGTGAGTTCGGAAGGCGGTCTTAGGTCGATCTTCCTCTGTAATTTCGAGTTGTGTAAATCCTGACAGCGCATCTAAGGACGACAGCCACTGCGATCCCGTGAGAGATTGGATTATATCGGATTGTTTAGGTAACGGATACTCATCCGGTATAGTGACCGCGTTGAGTTTCCTATAGTCAATACACATTCGGGCTTTCCCGTTTCGGTAAATGATTAGGACCGGGAATCCCCACGGGCTTTCTGACGGTTCTATTACTCCTAAAGATATCCATGAATCCATTGTTGATCGATAGTTTCTCATTTCGCCGGCGAAGCTGAGTATGGGGCCAGCGATACCTCTTTCACGTCCGGTCGGAGATTGATTCGGACTTTAGCCTTGTATTCTCCGAGACACCTGTCGAGACCGAAAGCGCGTTTGTTCTTGCGGATTACTTGTTCCAATCTTCTTTGCTGATCAGAGCTAAGGTGCTCAGGTATATCTACTGCGGTAAGTAAGTCGTCCTTCTTGAGTGGTTCAGGGTCAGGGCTTTCTCCGGTCTTAGGTCCGCCTTCGACCGGTTCATCTCCGACTTCTTCAGTAAGGTGCGCTTTCTTGACCTCCTTGAGTAAGCTGCGGACAGCTCGCGCATGTTGGTACCGTAGATTGCGTTCCATAGGCATGTTTCCGTTCCATCGGTCGAGCCAAGTTCGAGGGTCATGAGCTATACCGATGACCTCTCTGCGTTGCAGGCTAATCGGGTTAGCGGAAAAGTTAGCTATCTGTAGGAATGGTTTAGCTCGGCTGATGACCGAATCCGGGGCGCCATATAAATCTTCAGTGTCGCGGCACGCAGCCATTACCTTTTCTACATAGAGATGGTCGATCCCCCCTGGGTACGCGACTTCGGCTGGGACGGTCGCAACACTTTCCGGTTGAATTATCCACGATCGCTTAGCTCGGACAGGTACATCTAGGGTTCTAGGTGAGATTCTCGGTCTGCGTTTATCCGCGAATTGCGATTTGATTATTCCGAATACCTTTCCTTCATCGTCCTTCAGGTGCGGCCCGATCGAGTTAGCGACCGGTACTTTCCTTCCTGAACTTCCAAGTAGTAGCCAGGCTTTATCTTCTTTTCGAACAATGGACAAGGTGTATTGGTCCGCAAAATCGTTCCCTGATAGGAACGGAGTGCTCATTCCTTTAACGACATACGCTTCTATGTTAATGACAACGTTTCCGCGATCCGTGGGAAATTCTACGATTAGGTCGACAAAGCCGGAGATCGTGGACTTTCCTGTTACTTGAATGAGATTAACTTTGTGTCCAGTTCGCAACCGAGGCTTAGGTTGGATCTGGCTCCAAAGGGTATTGGATATTAGCGTAATGTCGGATCCTGAATCTATAATTATTTCGGTATTAGTTCCGTTAACGGTGGCTGGTATGGTAGTGGCTTTAGCTCCTAAAAAGGAAAATCCTGCGGGGCGAGATAAGTATCTTTTCAGCGTGATGGTCTCACCTTCTTTATTTACTTCGGGCGTAGTATTAATAGCGAATGCGTGAGGCGTTTGCGGGGGAGGCGCGGGTGTTGCGACTGTTACTGAAGAGGCGTGGGCAATAGGGTTGAGCAATTCTCTTGGCGGAGCTTCGGATCCCTTCAGTTTCGATTTATTCGGAATGTTCGAGTACTGAGGGTGTGTTAGTTTTCCGATTCAGGGTCTTCTTCATCGGTTTCCTCGAATTTCCTAGTCTCGGCCTCTTCTTGGGCTTCCTCATTGCTGTTATCGTCCAGGTAGGCTTCTTCATAAGCGCTCATAGCCTCCAGGTAATCATCTGAAGGGCTAGCGAAATTCGTTCTCACTCGCTTAGCACCCTTTCGAGCGTACTTACACTCATTATCCCAATGCTTGGGAGACCCGCAATGACAACAGGGTCTAGCCCCCTTCTCCTCCGGAGACTTTCCTTTAGCTAAGGTCTTGTCATCCCTCGGGTAGGGTGACTTGCCCAAATCTTTATGGAATCCGATTAAATGGGCATGCGCTTCCTTCCCAGTAGCACCTTCGGCGGCTTTCCCACGGGGCGGAGTCTTCGTTGCGCACTTAGCTTCGACTTGGTTAACTCGCAATGAGTACCTGTTGACTTTACCTTGACCTTGCTCAATCGCACGAATACGTTTCTCGAGCTTGTCGTAACCGTCTGCGGAACTCCCGGGTCCGTACATTAGGGCGTCTTCATGGTAAATGATCTTGTCCTGTAAGTCGACCATATACTGTAGCGTAGAAGTATCTATGACCGAGTGCCAGTACTTCGGGGCACCTTCCATAATGGCAAGTATTAATTCCGTTTCGGTGTACAACTCGGCCGTATGCAGCAGTTTAAGCTCCCTAATGTAGTATTCAGAAGGCTTCTCGCGAGGCGCCGAAGTGTCCCTAGAGGTTGCGTTCTTGGCTCGGAGTTTCTGTCGGTCGAGCCAGGTCCGGCCCATGTAGTAGCTCCGTATTTCCGCTTTAAGAGAGTCCCAACTTACCGCTGCATTGGTGCGTCGGTCCCAGGGCAGGCTCTGCCACCGGGTCTTCGCGTTTCTCTTAAATCGAGTAGGTACCACACTCCCTAATTGCTTCCAAATGATAGGGGAACGCTCAGCCAGGAAGTTGATACCTTCCATCCAATCGATTAACTTGTCCGAGTCACCGTCCCATTCTCGATGTGCTCGGGCTTAAGCTTCATCTCGATATGAGGCACATCGACCTTAATGGGCTTTTGGTCTACATAGTATCTGACCATCCCCCCATTATCGTCGTCTCCAAACCAACTAAACGTATCTCCGTTACCTCCTCCGGGAGGTCCCGGAGGTCTTGGTGGACCGGGAGAAGCGGGCCTGTATCTCTGTCGAGGAGGGGCGGGGCCAGGAGGTGGATAAACAGGATTCCCACGGTTCGGATTGGGCGGAGGTCGATTCGGAGGGTGATTTGGTAGTCGATTGGGTGGTCCGCCTCCGTTTCCGGATCGGCGTGGAGGCCTTGCATCACTATCAGAGCTCGAAGAGGAGCTGCCAGGTTGGCCCGGGGGGGCTCCGGGGTGTCTTCTTCCGCCGGGAGTCGTTCTGGGGCTAGGGCAGGTGCCCGAGTCGTTGGTCGCTGAACGGTAGACGTCTCTTGAGCGTACTGAGACGGAGCGTACATCTCCGTGAGGTGCCTGCCCCTATTTCGGTTTCCTAAGTGGTCCGGTATGGTTCGGTTAGGGGTGTAGACTAATTTGCTGAACCGGGTCGGTTGAGGGTAGTAGTCTTGGTCCATCGACTTGTGCTCCATTTCCTTGCGAGCTTTCCTTCATGATTTACGCGCTTCCACTTCGGAATCGCTTTCGTCCAAACGCCGATCTGATCGCTGAGGTGTCATTGTGATAGGACTTAAGTGAGCAGTAGTTACTGGCTGTTCATTCTGCGATTCCCGCTGGCTTTCGAAACGTGTAATATCCATAGCGCGGTGTGACGACCTCGTCACATCTGCGGTCACGTGCCCCGCGTTTCCCCATCACGTGACTCCTTCCCCACATCCCCTCCGATCACTCGACGCCTCACCACTACCACACATTCCTTACTCATCCCCTCATTGCATCCATGCCATTCTTACTCATGCGACGCGTAATCCCTTCCATCGTGTTCTATCACATTCTTTGCTATTCTAGGATATTCTAGATACAGCCACTCGTTAGTATTTAAGTACAACGGAATGAGGAGGGTTGTTCCTCATTCCGCCTCTTGTCTACTTCCCTACCATAGCAATACAACTCCTCTCAACAATCGTGCTAGTGTGGTGTCCCCGCCTAGTGATCTCGCTCTGATAACCATAGTCCAAGCCCTTTACCCACAGTCCTACAGTCAGATATGCCTTGCTCGGTCTCTACGTCCATAGAACCTTGACACGCGGAACTCCTCTGCCACTGTGGATCGGTCATTCAGGAGTTTCTTCCAACAGATCCGATGTTCGTCAGGGAGTTTCGAGATTCGTTGCTCTTTAGTGAGGGGCTTCTCCTCCCAGGCTTGAGCCAGCCAGGTTTCCACCAAATGTCGATACAGAATGAATAGCTCCTCCAAATGAGAGAAGGCATATTCACCCTTGCCGTCATTCGCTTCGGTCCGGAAGTTCCCGGGCCATGCTGGGGGTAGTGGTATATCAGCTTCTGGCTCGAATCCCTTACGCGATCGGTAGATCTCGGTAAGTTCCTTTTGTATGTTTGCCCAATGGCATCGGTCCGCATGATAGTGGTCAGGCCTGTCGGGAACAGGCTTAGCGTCGATGAATCGATCTAGAAGTTTAAATAGGTGCACAAAGTCGGTCACCTCATTAACTGGGTCTAACCAGCAGTTTTCTACGTCCGCCCCCGGATAGATATCGTTATGAATGCTATATAGGCGCCGTTCCCTAGTTCTGTCTAATCGAACATTCTCTAGGTAATGGGATCGTTTCTTAGCATATGCAATCCCGAAGGTTGGGAGTGAAGATCTCGATGCGTCGAGTACACCTTCTCTCTCGTCCCGGGGTTCAGACGCGGTTTGTTTGCTAGTGTTTGATCCCCCCTGGAATCGAGAGACTTCTTGCTCTACTGCATCGCATTCATCCTCACTTTCGGCTTCTTCGTCCTCTTCCTCTAGATCGTCTTGAGGGGCAGATTCGTAAGGGTCAACATAGGGTTGCGGGACCGGGGGCGTTGAGCTCTGGACCAAAGATTGGATCCGAACGGTCTTATCGGCCGGCGTTAAGGGCATACCTCCGATACTCATAATAGGGGAGGCCGGCTCCGGGACTGGAGGGAGTGGCGGGGTGTTTGACTGTTGAACGTTGACTGTAATAGGCGGGACAGGGGGATAAAAGACTTCCGGTTCTTGAGTCAAGTTGGGTTGTTGAATGGGTGGGGGTGGCGATCCGATGTTGGATCCGGTCATGATGGATCCAGCCGTGCTGCGTGTGACGCGCTTAGAGGCTGTTGATGGTTTCCTGTACTTGGCAGGCATTTCAGAATTCGTATTACTGGCTTACTAACGGTGTTCCTCACCCGGAGCACCACTTGTTAAGAGCGATGAGTTGCGCATTCTTACCTAACCGTGAGAACGTTCCACCGCGCTTGGAATACGAATCTGTAATTAGTTCCTATAGAGTGTTAGTAGAGTAATTAGAGTAGTATTACCTGTTATAGATTTAGTCGCTTAAGGGTTCGAGTAAGAGTTAAGTCTATCAAGAGTAAAGGGGAAGGGGGGGGTGAGCATGTCCGCAATGTGGTGCTCAAGGCGGGCCGGGTGTGAGAACGCGATGTGGTGTTCGTGCTCGCTGTTGAAGACGGCAAGGTCGTTAGCAATACTTGCGCTAACTGCGAGAGTCTAATACCGTAAAGACTAACCGAGTGTCAAGGTATCACGCTTGACGGGCGGAGTTGTGTCTGAGTATCACGCTAGACCGGCGGGGTTGAGACGCGCAGGGCGATTTAGAGATTATTGGGTTAGAAGATTGGTGAGGCGACCTTCTAGTCGACTCGGCTGTATTTATTATATATCTATAGTACATTTGGGATCGTTCTAGAGTATTCGCGCTCCTTAAAGAGAGTGTTTGCGGTGCCGTTGAGGGCCCAAACGGTCAATCGGCGACCTCTCCGAGAGAGGTCACGTGAGCGCGCGCTTAGATGCCCAAACGCGAAATAAGTGCACCTCACGCATTATGACTAAATAGACTATTAGTAGAATATGTTCGTAGGGTAGGTTTGCCGAGAATGCACAAGCGTTCTTGTCGAATGTTCCGGAACTTAAGCTCCGGGCTGGGGCGTTTCGAGACGGTTTCCCAAATTAGCGAAAACAAACGCGGATGAAGAAAACAATTATTTGATTAGTATTGTAATTAACTCAGAGACGTTTTGAGAAGGAAAAGAAAAGAGAAAAGAAAGTATTTCTGTATCTAATAGTTTTGTCGCGTTGTGTCTATCGAGCTGTCGCGTTCGTGGTTGAGTTCGCCGTCGGCGACTCCCACAGTTCCCTAACATAAGTACAGTACACCCTATTTCCTTCCAACAGAGCTGCTGAAAAGGAGCATTCTGGTGAGGTAGTTCCAGTTATGTGTCCTTCATTCCTACTCCCCTACAGAGATACTTATAAACATTGACTGAAATGAAAGCCAGTGTGACGACCTCGTCACATCTGCGGTCACGTGCCCCGTGTTTCCACACCACGTGACTCTCTCCCCACATCCTCCCCGATCACTTGACGCCTCACCACTACCACACCTCCCTTACTCATCCCCTCATTGCACCCATGCTTTTGTTACTCATGCGACACGTAATCTCTTCCATCGTATTCCACCACATTCTTTACTATTCTAGGATACTCTAGGTACAGCCACTCATTAGTATTTAAGTACGACGGAATGAGGAGGTTTGTTCCTCATTCTGCCTCTTGTCTACCTCTCTACTACAGCAATACAACTCCTCTCAGCAATTGTGCTAGTGTGGCGTCCCCGCCTAGTGACCTCACTCTGATAACCATAGTCCAAGTCCTCCACCCATAGTCCCACAGTCAGATACGCCTTGCTCGGTTCCTATCGCCATAGAACCTTGACAGCCAGAACTGCCATCGAATCAACAATGTTGGATTGAATGATATAATGAACATACAGATAATAACCCAGCATTCACGTCAGCCTCCTGCAAACCCACGCCTTGCCCTCCTTATTCACTGCTTCACATAACCACAATGCAAGTTTACCTGTAAGCAGTTCCAATTTGTTTGTTTTCATCTGTGTGAGTCCGATCCAAAGTTCCACTGCTGCTTCCCCCGGACGCTGACTCCTACAAGAAGGCGGCATTGCCATCCAAAAAGGCACCATTTGCCCGCCTAATTTAAGCTAGGAGAGTTGCTTATGAAAGATTTTCGTAGCCTATTCACTCCACTCAAAAATCTCGAGAATTAACGTGGAGCCTGCCCTAGAAAATCCGACACAACTCGTCGAATCTCGTGCTGGCCGTGAACCCGCCTCGAGAATCTCGTATGCGCTGCAGCCTAATCTCGAGAACTCACGTTAGTTGTAGCCTCACCTCGAGAATTTGCGTTCGTTGTGGTTGCAACTCGAGAATTTGGCTTCGATGCAGCCCACCTCGAGAATCCGCGGTCACCGTGAAGAGTGTTTCCACAAGAATCCTCGGCCAATTTCCCTCGATCATTTGTCTTGAGGGACTTAGGTGCCAGGAAGGCCGGGGGTGGCTTTTTGTATGGCGGAGGTGAATTCTCGCGCGTGTGGAATTTTTGAACAAACGGAGCATCATAAAAGTCACGCCAGCATCCGCTGACCTACATCGATCGAAACCGCACCAAATCAAAGTATCTTATCTAGGACTTAGGTTGACACTTCGAAAATGGTTGAACATTGGTCTGAAGGAGATTTGAAGGACCTCGAAGGGGTCATCATCGACCGAGTCAAGCAAGCGGTGGACCGCCTCAAAATCGGCCCCGTGAGCGGGTTTCATCCATTCGCAATTCATCAAGGCTCCGGGAGACTAATCATCGCATATTCTTTAGAGAAATCTTCTCAGATCTTTGGTATATCTCCAAATCGAGAATGCTCGAATTATGCTGCTCGAAAGTGAAGCAGCCACAAGGGGTGGGACAGCAGATGTGCAACCTGCGATACTTGCGCCAACGGAGCCAACGAATATTTTGGAGTTCGATGACCGGGAATACGTTGCCGTCAAGAAAATGCGTTTCGACATGGAGACTGACGATGATCGGGTTCTAGTGGTGAGCATCCATAGTGGTCAAGTTGTCAGCAATGGGGGTTCTAATAATCGGGCTTCCGAGTTTCTCAAAGGCACTCGCTTATGAAATCCATGTTCTTAATGACCTAGACCACCCCAACATGGTAAAAATTCTCGGCTTTGTTGAAGATGTTGAGCGAGGAGTCGCTTGGATGGTGTTTTCTTGGGAGAGGAATGTCAACTTGAGAGAGTTTGTCAGGTCTGCGAGCTGGGAGATCCCAGAGCACGTGTCTTTAGTAGGTATATCGCTCGTGTTGCAGGCGCTTTAAATTGATTACAGAGACAGATAAACGACATTGCCAGTGGACTGGAGTATCTCCATGGCAGAGTTATACACCCATCACCAGGACGGTCAGTCTACTCCACTGTATCTCAAGACCATATACACTGTAGTTCAATGTACTGTGGAGAGCTCTATAAAGACCAACATATCTTGTACACTCTCTGACACTGTACAGCCCAATAGTGGAACTGTTTCATACCGTGACAACGGCCCTTTTCCGGGGTTGTACCAACGGAATACACCATATATCCGCTGGTGGAATACACCATATATCCACTGGGATATGCCACATGCAACTCAGTTTTTATGGTTATATATGTCTTTTCTGTTCATCAAGCCCATTTCTCTCGTGACCTGTCTCTGTATTTAGTAACAATATTGAGTTTTCTTTCCGCTTTCACTTATGACTTATAGTTATGTTTACTGTAGTGCACTTCTAAGACTTAGTTCTTACAATTTGTCAAGGGACATTGACTACTTTCAGTGTTGTGCAGTGTTGTGCACTGTACCACAACAGACATGTGTGCTGGAATCCAATGCATAGTCGGTGTACACCACTGGAATACACTGACTGCCCCACTGACACGCGAATTACTGGCATGGCAGGAACCCACATATCTGCCATGGGGACCTTAAATCGGTGAGTTGAATCGAAATTCTCTTTTCTATAATGACACTCATCCGAATGCAGCTCAACATACTTGTTAACTCAGACTGCTGAGCGGTGATCACAGACTTTGGCTCTGCTCGCGCGATCGATTCAGCGATGGGGAAGATGTCGACAGACGTACATACCACCACGGCGAAGGAAAGACAGGATCAAGATGCAAGAGGAGCACAAGCGGTGGGACGGCTCAAGACCGAGATCGCTGAATCAGGCAAGTTCATCAGCATGACTGGTCCTGTCAAGGTTCTATGGCAATAGGAACCGAGCAAGGCGTATCTGACTGTGGGACTATGGGCAGAGGGCTTGGACTATGGTTATTAGAACAAGATCACTAGGCGGGGACGCCACACTAGCACAATTGCTGAGAGGAGTTGTATTGCTGTAGTAGAGAAGTAGGCAAGAGGCGGAATGAGGAACAAACCTCCTCATTCCGTCGTACTTAAATACTAACGAGTGGCTGTACCTAGAAGATCCTAGAATAGTAAAGAATGTGGTGGAATACGATGGAAGAGATTACGCGTCGCATGAGTAAGAAAGGCATGGATGCAATGAGGAGATGAGTAAGGAGGGTGTGGTAGTAGTGAGGTGTCGAATGATTGGGGAAGATGCGGGGAGGGAGTCACGTGGTGGGGAGACGCGGGGCATGTGACTGCAGATGTGACGAGGTCGTCACAGGTCCAGCCTGGACGGTTCGATGGGCATCTCCCGAACTATTAAACGGAGAGGGTCCTGGATTACTGAGTGATATTTGGGCTTTTGGCTGAATCTGTTGGGAGGTGAGCTCGTATGGCGTGAGCGCTGGTAGCTGGTCTTAAGGTATCTCGGGATCTCTTCAGGCCATTACGGGTAACTTTCCATTTGAGGAGGAGAATGACATCGCCGTTGCATTACGAGTTATGGCCATGGACCTCCCGACTATTGGCGATAATGTTCGACTCCAGCAAATCAGAATAATGTTTGGCATTGAACGGAGACCGGCGCCCACTAGCAATTAGATGTCAACAAATAGTCTCGCGGATGGTAAGGTGCAGGTGGTATGATGCTTTACTCATACTTACAAGGGTCTTCTGCAGGATCGGGCCCTGCCCTCGGATGATGGATGGCACACTTTGGCCAGGACACGCTCCAGCGAACTTCTATTTGCCCTTGGGTGGATCGAACTTGAGAATGGGGTGATGAATGAAGCCCGAAAATATTATGTATGGCCACACCTCGGCGCGGGTTACCCATAACCGGGTTACATAAGGGTGGTGAAATCACGCGTTTCACGGGCGGTCAGGACCTCACAATATTGAGACGATCGGTCATAGCTACAACGCAGAAGTGACTACCTAGGACCATCTAAGAGTTCTCGCTCCCTTTTTCTTTGATAGTTTAGAGCAGAACGAGCTCGCAAAGCTCACGGTATTCGGCCCTTAGCGCGAGTTCATTTAGCATGAATGAGACGTACCCGTCAATTTCCTTGTTTCGATTGAGCGCATGAGACCGGACGGTAAGGTACTTGGACCTGTCCATATTAACGTTTTTGTCTGTGATGTGACCGACAGGAATGATTGTCAAGACTTTCCTATCAACGATCAATTGGTCCTTTGGTAGTTGACTATGGCATAGCCTCATGGCGAGAGTTGCTCCATCATTGACTGGCATGTTTTCTTGCCTTGATTGCCGTGAATTAGGAGAGAGGCTAAGCATCGGCGACCTCGCTGGTGAGCGGGCGACGGGAACGAAGATTCCCAGTTCTAACATTGTTCTTGGTCGAGTCGTCGGATTTGGAATTGCAGTCGGAGACCAGCTTGGAACTCTTTGACCCCGCTGAGATGGCCGGAACTACTTGATCATCATCGCGTGAAGCTTAGGTCCGATATCATTATTGGGCTGCGAGACATGATAGGCAAGAGCGGACGAAATAGAATAGAAAAGCGGAATAAGGAACAGGACCGGAAGCGGAAAGGGAATGAGCACCGGAAAGCAAACAGCAAGGAAACGAGGATGACGCGCGAACAAAATTACTAAAATATGACAAGAAACAGCTTAGTCAAATGGGCGCTTAAAAGCAAACTAATTCCGCTGGCAAGACCCATAACCTATCGAGACGGTTATGGGAACTTTAAACAATCTCTCGAGGCTGCCAAGTCGGCGGGAGATAGGCAAGGCGGGGCTAGGGCCTTGCAAGGACTGGGAGATACATTCGGTTGTCAAGACGAGCGTTCCCAAGCCGAAGAAGCTTACATCCGAGTGCACGATATCTGCTCTGAAATCGGGGACCAACTTGGCCTTGCCCGCTGTCTGGGTGTTTTGGGACATGTGCGTTACGCAGGCAAAGACTATTCGAAAGCCGAGGAAATGCTCATACAGTCTCGCGACATTTTCTCTCAAATGAAAGACCAGCGGGGCTATGCCCATTCGATACTGGCGCTGGGAGACATATCTCTCGCGCGGAACGATGACGCCAAGGCCGAAGAACTGTACATCCAGGCACATGGAATCTTTTCTGAAACGGATCATCAAAACGGGCTTGCTCGATCGATCCTAGCCCTAGCACACATATACCTCGGACGCAACGAGTATTACAGGGCCGAGGAATTGTATATTCGGGCACATGACATCTGCTCCGGCGTTGGAAACAAGCCCTCGCTCGCAAAGTCGATTGAGGGGCTGGGAGAGACGTACAACATGTGCGGTGAGCCTTCCAAAGCAGAGGAGTTGTACCTTCAGGCTCGAGACATCTACTCTCAACTGGGAAACCAGCGCCAATCAGCTCATCTTTCCTGGTGCCTAGGGGATGTGTATTATATCCTCAAGGAATATTCCAAAGCCAAGGAATCATACATTCAGGCTCGTGACTTCTACACTGAAGTAGGGATACAGATGGGAGTAGCCAATTCAGTCCGGGGCTTGGGAGACGTGTACTTCATGTGCAGGGAGAATTCCAAGGCCAAAGAATCATGCATTCACGCCAGTAGCATCTATTCCGAGATAGGGGATGAAGTCGGACTTTCCGACTCCCTTGAATTGCTTGCTCGAACCCTCTTGGCTCAGGGAGAATACACCAAAGCGGAGGAGTCATACTTGAAAGCTCAAGACATATATCGTCGGATCGGGAAAATGAGCTCTTTAGCCGGACTCTTGTTGTCCCTGAGCTGGTTACGCCGTTTACAGTCTCGATATGAGGAGGCCGAGCATCTGGTCCTTGAGGCGTCAGCGCTTTACAAGCGGCTTGGTATGGAGGGGGATTTGGGGCACTGCAATCGCATTCTTGATGAAATTCGGCGATCTATGAACAATTAATCAATACAGGGACTATCTGTACTGTGTGTGATCGGCTTAGTCGAGTCTTGATTTAATCAGAATAAGGAAATGTTTCATTGTAGCGGTGTGCTTGGCTAAAGTCAGTCCTTCCAATTTGCGAGGTTCATCAAAATCGTGTGTCGTATCGAAAAGTCGCAAGTCAGGGCAAAAATATTACGGTCGCCCACCAGATATCTCGCGAGTTACAGACTCCTCTAGTGATGATCATGGAACTGCTCATCGTCGTTGTTGCTGGTGCTGTCGTTTTGGGCAGGGTCTCAGGCGATGGCGTGACTTCGTTTGGCAGGACAACCTTGAGCAGCCCATCGTCATCAGGGGCAACCATGCCCTAAGATAGCAGATTGAGCAAAATTTACACTATTATCTCTACTCACAAATCATGGATTTCAAATATGGTGACCTAATCAACAGTCGGGCACAAGGGGAGGGCTGTGATGTACTGACCTAGAACAGGTCGATCACATGTGAGAAGAAAAGCACCATGTTTGGGATAGTTTCGAAGGTGGAGCACAAGATATTGATTCCTGCTATATCTGAATAGTCAGCTTGATCACTGCTGACTGTCTCCATTTTCCGGATTCGGAGATACTATGCTGGAAACACGGGATAATTTCCATCGCATGTTTGTATTCCGGACATTACCGAGCTCTATGACCGTTTTTTGGGGGGGAAATATTCTTTCGTAGTCTTAATGTGGTATGCCGAAGGGTAGCGCGCAAGATGTTACTCCTTACTCCCAATGTCACAGGGTCCTCACCACACCTTACCAATTCTCCTTCCGTATTTAGCCAATACATTCACTGCATTATCTTATATTTTCTCATGTACATGTACAGCAGAGCTACAAGGTGTTTAGAAATGCTGGTTGGGCACCACTCTCAGTAACAACATTGGACCAGCGGAGGCTGGCCAACGGGACCTTTTTGAATTAACACAAGATCAGCCTCACTCCGCTATGGCAGGAAAATGGGAGCATGTATAAGAAAGATAAGATATCCTTAAGAACGTAGAAACTGGTCAGGGACATGGATGTAGACAGAAGGAGATGGGTGGAAATAGAAGGGGGTTGGTAGGGAATGAGCAAGGGGCAGGCAAATAGAAAAATGCAAGGCAGCTGTAGGGGAGAGCTCCCGATCCCATGGTTCCGTTACTTAGTCCGTTCTACGCAATTACTGACCTTTTCCTTTCTGACCAGGGTACGTGAACGAGGTCCTCCCTTAGGTGAGGTTCGGCCCTCGCTTTGCCAAAGAACGGGTCTCCATCACAACCAAGGCTGTATATAGGAATCGGTCCTCTCGCCTACGTTTCTCTTATGTTTTCCTATACTTTACCGGACCATATAACTATTCCACCTCGTCTATATATAGGGAGTAGGATAGCTGTACTGTCCCCTCAGAAACCACTAATTCGAGTCTTTAGACCACTGTAATCACCTGGAGTGAATCGCAACTCTGAAGACTTGCTCAACTAATACAAAAAATACAAACAAACATAACTGAGGTCGAGTATACAACCTATCGACCTTACAGCAGCAGGTTTATAAGCTTTGGGGCGACTTATCAGGTGTCACGAAGCTTTATTGGGCGGAGCAAGGGCATTGAGGAGAGCTGAGACATGAGCGAAGAGATTGAGTGAAATAAATTACAGTAAACAGATGAGTGAGAGATGGGGTGACAGGGGACAAAGCACAAAGGTCGGGAGCAAGGAACTGGAACCAAAGGAGCGGGAGACACAAAAACAAAAAGCATTGCCCTCCAGGCAGTCCTGGCCACAGCCCTCCGTGGCACCATTCACGTTCGATCGCTCGCTTACCGGCCCTCTGAATCTGTTGTCTTATCTGGTTGAGATACCATTTGTTATTAGGGCTGACCCGGAGCAAACAACTCTACATGAACAGATCCACATGTGATACACTGTCTGTTCTTCCCGACTTCTTGAACGTTTCACTGGCTAATAAGTTGTCATCTACAGCGTTGTAGATAGTGGCTAGCCTTTCCGTAAGACCTGGCTGGACATTCATCAGCGGTCACAGTTGATGAATTATGATCTCTGCTCGTGGCTCGTGTCAACGTAGTTCAGTATTACTATCTAATGATAAGAAAATTACCTGCTTGTGGCTCGTGTCAACGCAGTTGAGAAACGAGACTACAAGCACCAAAACAATCTACTAATGAGGAGGTACAAACAAACACGGACAAACTAACTACAATAATTCTACACTCCCACTCGTGGTGTTGTACTGACAAGAATTGTGTGTGACGAGATGGGACAAGAAACGATGGAAGAGTGTGGTACCAAGAAGCTTGGTAAAAATGTCTGCGATGTTCTTTTTGCCAGGGCAGTATTCAACCGTAATATCCTTCTCTTGTTGTATCCGTTTGCGTACATAGTGATAAACCCGTTTGACGTGTTTTGCCCGGTTGTGATCACTGATGTCTTGAGCAAGGATGATGGCGGCGTTGTTATCTCCATAAATGACGGTGGGTGATGATTGAACGCATCCGAGGTCATCTAGGAGTTCGCGCAGCCATATCGCCTGTCGAGCGGCGTTGCTGAGTCCAAGGTACTCAGACTCCATAGTCGAGTTGCTTACTACATCTTGACACTTGCTGCTCCAACTAACTGGCCCAACTCCCAAGTAGAATACGTATCCAGAGGTGGAACGGGAAGTGTCAGGGCAGTCCTGAAACGAGGCGTCGGAGTAAGCGAAAAGAGTGAGAGGGGATTTGGTTCGTCCACCGAGGGTGATAGAATAGTTGAGTGTTCCCTTTAGGTATTGTAGGACACGCTTTACTCCAGACCAATGCTTCTTGCCGGGATTTGTACCGAATCAGCTGAGCTTCCCAATGGCGTAAGCGAGGTTGGGGCGGGTTCCAAGCATAAGATACATCAGGCTACCGATAGCCTCGAGGTATGGAACACGTGACATCTTCTGATGATCCTCTGAACCGATGATGGGACAATCCGAGGTGGAGAACTGAAGATTCGCTACAACAGGTGTATCTTCCGAATAGCATTCGAGCATCTTGAATCTTTCAAGTATGGTTCGAGCGAACTTGCCTTGATAGGCAGTGATCGTGCGATTAGTGATGTCGCGCGTCCACTCGATTGCAAGGTAGAAGTGTAGAGGACCAAGATCCTCAACTTCAAACCGGTCCTGATTCGATTCTTGATGTTGTTCTTCTTTTGGGTATTGCTACCAGTGATGGCCATATCGTCGACGTGGGTGACTAGAATAACAATGTCACTGCTGACGTGCCCGATGTAGATGCTGAAGTCTGCACCACTGTGCACAAGTTGGAGTTCGGTGAGAGTTGTAGTTAACTTCTCATGCCAGCATTTTGGCGATTGCCTTAGACCATATAAGGTCTTCTTGAGCAACCAAACCTTGCCATCTCCGGTGTCGAATCCTTCAGGAGGCTTCATATAGACTTCCTCTTTTAGGTCACCGTTGAGAAACACCGACTTGAAATCAAGCTGATCGATTTCCCATCCTTTACTTGCAGCGTAGCTGAAGATTGCGCGGATGGTGTTGAGGCGAGGAACTGGTGCGTACACTTTATTGAAGTCTGCTCCTTTCTTCTGCATATCGCCCCAAGCGACTATGCGTGTCTTAAACTTGGTAGTTCAACCATCGTAATCTGTCTTCTCCTTAAAGACATACGTGCTCGGTATAGCGCGTCGTCCTGGAGGTAGATCCACGATTTCGAACGTGCCAGTTTTGACCAAACTATTGTATTCGGCCTGAATGGACTGCTCCCACTGTTTGGAGTCCGGACCCGTGAGAGCTTCTTTGTATGATCTCGGGTCAGTTGCTGCCAAACCAAACTCATACGCCATTCGGGCATGTTCAGTTACCTCAGCCTCGAAATTATCTTCTTCGGCCGTAGCAACTTTAGCCTTAGACATCCAACTCGGATCCGTATGTCTAGTCGGAGCGGTGACATTATGATGCGGTCGAGAGGACTGAGCTTGTGGGGCTTCAGGCCGAGCAGGAGGATGAGGGGGATTAGGAATGGAAGGGATGGAAGGATTGGGAATGGGATGTGTGAACGAAATAGGAAGTGGAGGGTTAGGAATGGATGTGGGGACTGATGGTGCATCATAATCAGAATCGCTGTCTGAATCGTTGTCGACAGATGTGAGTAATTTTCCAATCGACAATTCCACTTTAGGAACACTGTATGTTTCTTCCTCGACAAACGTGATGTCACGGGACGAGATGTCCTTTTGACTTTCAGGGTCATAGCATCGCCATGCCTTTCGGTTCGAGTCGTATCCGACGAAGATAGCCTTGACAGCCTTCGGTGCTAATTTTCCCTTTCGAACCTTCTTGGGAACGTGAACGTACGCAGTGCACCCGAACGGACGTAAATGAGCGACCGAGGGTTTGGTACCGTTGTTCCACAAGATGTACGGCACGTATCCGGGAATGGCGCGTGATGGAGACCGATTCCGGGTGTACATGACGTAAAGGAGTGCGTCGCCCCAGTATGCGTTGCCAAGTTTAGCATCGATGAGGCAGCTGATGACGCTGTTGAGGAGGGTTCGATTAAGACGTTCCGCAACTCCGTTCTGCTCTGGGGTGTAAGGAGTTGTGCACCGATGGTATATGCCCTTTTCGGTGCAATACCACTCAAATTCTCCTTCGAATTCACCTCCATTATCCGTCTGAATGGCCTTCAGGGTCTGCCCGGTATGCTTCTCCGCACGTACGTGATAGTCTTTAAGTGCGTCCACTGCACCAGACTTCTCCTTTAGCCGATAGACTACTCCATATTCGGAATGGTCGTCCAGGAAAGGAAGAAAGTACTTGTAGCCCTCGTGTGTAGGTGGGAACAGCCCGCAAATATCGGCATGAACAAGCTCAAGAAGCTTCGTAGCTCGTGTTTGCCCACCAGTAGGGAAAGGGGAACGGGTGTGTTTACCCTTCATACATGCGTTGCACACTGGCGTACTCCCACTGATTTCGATGGCAGCGTCGAAATCGGTTACTAACTCCTTCTTGGCGATCTCTTGTAGGGACGTATGTCCTAGATGCGCCCACCGGCGATGCCACGAGGCTTGAGGAAGTTTGGCGGCTTGCGTCTTTTCCGGTAGAATAACTTCTCCGCGGCATCGGTATGTGTTGCCCACATGTGGTACAGACAGATCCAACTTGTTTCCGCTCCAGATATTGATACGCTTCCCGCTGAACTGAATCCTTTTGCCGAGATCATCTAGGTACCGGATCGAGATGAGGTTGACGATGCCTGGTACGTAGTACGCCTTCGAGATGCGGAAGGTGACTGAGGGGGAGTCTGGAGGAAGGAAACAGATAGTAATGGACCCTTCGCCTAGAGCGTTCGTAGAAGCGCTGTTGGTAGCTAGTCCGATTGGGATAGGTTTATCGAACGCCTTGTAGTCTGAAAACGCTGAGAGATTTCCATGGAACACCTGTGTCGCACCGGAATCAAACTCCCACCATTTGCCGGCAGCAGGGGTGCTGCTTGTAGTTTTAGCTTCTTCCTGCGGTGCGTCATTCAGGGCAGTGGCTACCCAAGCGCCGTGAACTGGAGGTGAGTTCTCATCGCCCTTGCCATTTTTGGACTTTTTCTCCACGTGTCGTTGGTTGGACTTGTCAGCTCCCTGCTGAGCTTGCAGTTGAGCTTCCTTCTTCTTTTTACACTCTTTCTTGTAGTGACCTTCACGGCTACACCAGTGGCAGACACCGGTCTTGGCAGCGGCCTTGTCGCCTTTGGTGGTCTTCCTCTTATCACCCTTGAAGTTGCTCCTTTTGAACAGTTGCTGCGATGCAAACGCCACTTCAGGGTCAACTTTCTTAGGATTTGGACCTTTTCGATCGACTTCTTCCTGGACCCATAACCTGATGAAATATAATCTCTGCTCGTGGCTCGTGTCAACGTAGTTGAGAAACGAGCCTACGAGCACCACAACAATCTACTAATGAGGAGGTATGAACAAACATGGACAAACTAACTACAATAATTCTACATGGTAGCGGTGCGGATCAGCTCTCTTTGACTGGGAGCAATGAGACCGAACACTGTCCTCACTTGTCGTCATCTTTCGGGGGAGGCCACCGTCTGAGCAAGGCAACTTCTAGCTTGTTCCAGTCATCGCGAACATCCTCCGAAAGTTGAGTGTGCCACAAGAGAGCTTTCCTCCAGAAGAGTGGGCCCGCAAAGTCTGCCAAGCTGGGTCTCGTTGTTTTCCTTCCCACAATGCACGAGTGCGGATTGCAACAATAAATTCTTGGCACTCTTCCCAGTCCGTGCCTTTGAAACGTTCCACTGAAGAGCGACAATCAATGAGACGAACTTTATCGTGTTTAGATGCCGTTTAGGGGGAATACATACCGTGTGGTGCGGACGACATACAAGAACGAGCGCTAGTGACAATTATATAGCTGAATATTGGTTGATTAGACCCGAGACCTGGTACGGTTTTGTGGTCGAAGGGGGTGCAGAGTTGGCGAGAGCGAGGGTTCTGGACCGTGGTTTCCGCGTGCTTGCTTGCCGGGGATCTCCCATCTCATCACAACGCGATTGTCCCCCAATCGGCAACCACCTCTCCTTCTCAACGGCCGGTAGCCTCAAGTTGACCGGGGGCGGCGAACGGCCAAGATGAGGGCTTGCAACCCTTTGGATCCCATCGATATACGAGGTTGTGTCTGAGCCCGTTGGAATATTCGAGAGCTCTTAGCGAGAAGCCCCGAAATGCCTGCGGCCTGCAATTAGGAAGACGCCCAGTGCTCCCGGAGCCGGCCTCGATTGTCCAGATGGAAGGAGTTGATATATTGCTGTCAAAGGAAATGTGTTGCACCAAATCAATTGGCAATGAAGAGGAGACCCGAAGTTGAGGACGCGCTTCGCTTTGTTTACAGCGGTAAGCCTACGCGGACGTTTGCCATGATCCCTCTCCGACCCCCAGCTGGCGGCTAATTAACTTGAACGGTACGATCAGTCTCTTGCTTATTCGCAAGCCGCAAACATTCACTGTAGGCAAGATTGAACAACCTCACTTCATGCATTAGGATTTCAATCTCGACCAATTCAGGGTCCTCAGTAGACACTCCAGCACACAAGCTTTGCCCACCTACCTAGAGTTATGGCTGAAGGTACATCGCATTGGAACACAACAGCGGCCAAGGGGAAGGCGCCATGACAGTTGGGTACTTTGTACTTTGCTAGTGCCGGAACTCACCTCTGTACCGGTGAGTTTTTGTTCAGCCCAGCGCACAGCTCACGACGAACCTCTGACTCTGCAGGATCGCTCAAGAAGAGACACGGCTTGTAGACCGGACCTCGCGAGTTTGCTCCTTCATAGGAAAATTCAGCATGACTGAAGCGTCTTCCTCGTCTCTTTTATCATTATCGTCTCCGCTGGCAGCCATCACTGAACCCAATCCACCCCCCCAGATCCGTTCGAAACTCCGCTCGAAATTTGAAAGACCGACTTATCAGTACGGTCTCTCACCGAGCGGACTTGGTGCAAGGTGATCAGAGTGGTAGGGGCGGAGGCGGGCAATCTGGCATGGGCAGCCTGGCGGAGGTGGGCAATTGGTATGGGCAGGCAATCCAGTGGTGGGGCCGGGCAATCTATATTGGGTGAAGTATTGTATATAATGGATTACAAAGGATAATTAAGTCGACGTGTGCTCTAGTCTATGGGTAGATTTGAGTTGGTAGCCCATTGTGTGCCTGCTTGCTGCCTGTTCCTTTGGATTCCGAGGCCAAGTCGGGTTGGTGCCGCTTCGTTCGTATTTTCGGACGTCGGTTAAGAGTGATTCCAACTTGCCTTCCCACTCCTCACTCAAGGTCGCCCGAATGTTTTGCATCCAAATGATATTTTCGTGAGGGAGCTGGGCGTCGAGGATGTCTGAGGCTTGGTGGAGGCGTTTGGCCAAGCGGCTCAAAGAAGCCTTCAGGGCGCGTCACTGGGAAAGTGCAGTGCGGTCAGAAGGTGCAAGTGACCTTTCAAGTTGAACCACATACCTCCACCCCTTCTGCTTGCCCCGTGTCCTCCTCCCATATGTCGTCCTCCTCCTCTTGCAGTCGCCTTTGCCGACTTGGTCCAGCCTCCGCGTTGCTCTCACCATCAACCCGCGTTCGACTCCGTTTGAACGCATTTTTGGCGGCCCCCGACGCAACATCCGCCCAACCTCCAACACCTTGCTCATCTCTTGTCGCTTTCCTCAACAACGCGTGTCCACCCACACCCTCGTGATCATCTCCATCTGTTATGGAACCATCTTCAGCATGCCAGTACTTGCCTGGCGAGGTCCCAAGCTGGTGCAGTGCTGGGTGGCGATAGAGGGGCATTGTCCGCCGCCAGACAACTTCCGTGAAAAAGTTTGGCGGAGGTGTTGGGACCGCTTGGACCAAATGCTTGCATAGATGGTGAGGATCTGTTTCTTGGCCGCCACAGTTGCATTGCCAACTTTTCACGCATATTCTGTACTCGCATCCGCTGACCTTAGCTTTCTCCTTCCGCTTCCAGTTTTCTTTGAACGCGACACGAAACCGAGTGAGCTGGCGGGCGCGTCCCAAGCGATGTGAGTCTTCAAGCCTACTTGCCGCTACCATGTATGCTGGAACCATTTCGGTACAGATGACATAGATCGCGTGGTCGAGTCTGGGCCGATGTGTAAATCGCAAGTACTGGTGCTTAAGCTGGCGCCAGTGGTTCTCGACCGTCATGGTCATATGCAACCGCGAGAGCAGGGGCGAGGAGGAGCACGCCCATAGCGACCACCGCTTTGGTGAGTACCACTGTGTCCACATGTATGCCCACACTTCTGCTAAACTGTTTCTCTTGCAGTGAAAGTACATCTCCTTGACGGCATTAGCGCGAATTTGCTTGGCCGTCTCTGTATCACCAAGACGGGCTGGGAAGATTGGGTGGCGGGTGAAATGGCGAGTATACAGGTGAAGGAGGGCAGAGCGGTGTGGTGCCGGGCAAAAGATATAGGTGGGATCTTTCGACTTCTTCTCACCATCGTCGAACTCCCAATCCGGGGCATCTTCCTCGTTGACATCTTGCTCACAGCCTTTTGCCTCCCTAGCGACCCCTCGCCAGAACTGGTCATCGACATTCTCCATCCTGTCTCCACTACTGTCACTTCCCAATTTGGAGGACATCGCTGTATTTCCTTCAACGCCGGCCGTTGCCGTGTCGCTCTTCCCGCTCTCGCCGTTCTCACCGTTCTCGCTGTTCTCGCCAGTCTCGCCACCTGCCATCTCATCCATCTCCTCAGTCTCCTCGCGTCCGGCCACTCCCCGGTATTCTCCTGGGCTCAGGATCGTCACCATCTTTCCGGCAAGCCTCAAAACGATCCTCGGACGGTTACTTTGAGCCTCACTCGCGACACGATCCCCCACCAAGTCTTCCGTCAGCGAAGTTGAAGCTAATCCTCGCACCACAATTCTTGGGATTGGCTTTTGCGAAGCGACAATGTCAGGTGCGGAAATGGGCTGCTGGGAGATAGGGAGGAAGGCTGGTTCAATAAACGGGAACTCGGCCATCGCTTCTTGCACGTTGTATGGCGCTGGTTGCCGCCGAAGGGTTGCCAACCGTTTCTTCACCACACGGAGACAATGCCAGAAGCACAGCTGATGCTTTGCATCCGGCCATGTCCGTTGGCATGCCCCTATTTCGGGCCAGTTCTTGTCCGAGAGATTCACTTTGACTGTAAGTCCCCACCAATCCCGAAAGTATTTTAGAAAGGCTTCGAGGACTTTTTGATTTGAACCTTCAGCTGATTCACCCGTCGTTTTTATGCATAAGTACCCAAGAGGGAGGCCCAAACCGTAGGCTTCGCTGAGGACAGCAAAAATCTCATATCCGGCTCTATTTGTACCCCCTGTAGTCGAGAGCGGTCAGTAATCCCCAGGCTAGGAACTTGATATGAATCCGTACATGCTGAGTCTATTGCCGCCTCCCTTATGCGATCTCTCCAATTCTCGAGCATGTCCGGAAGTGAGAACGCCAGCACCAACAAACCCTCGGGCTCCTCAATGGGAATCTCCTCAACACAGTACTCGCCCAAGCCACCGGGTTTGGCTCCCTTCTTTAGGAGGTTTCGGGCGGATATTATCTCGTCTATTGCACTGGTCCATTTGGCCTTGGCACGATGCCACAATTGGTAAACCGAGTCCCGGGTGAAGTTTGGAGTGGGATATTTTCGCAATATCTCATTCCATATCTGAGAGACAGAACCATGAGGTTATATGAGGGTGGGGCAGATTCCTGAGTCAACTTACCTGGGTGGGATCCTTATCTGGCGAGTCTTCAATAAGCTTTTGCACGTCGGGAGGAAGGGATATCACGCAATATGGAACATGGTCTTCATGGTGCGATACTGTTATGTCTACATATTGCTGTGCGGTCGTGTTGTTGACAAGCATGGTCACGCGCCCGCGGCATTCAAACGATGGCATCTGCTGTTTATCGCGCTGCTTTGAGACGTCGTCAACTTTCTGAGGGTTGTTCTGGCGCGCGCTCCACTGAGCGCATGTGTATATCCACAAGGTCTTCTTCACGTCGCGACCCCAAAGACGAGAGTCTTTGAACCTGTCAGCCAACAAGAGAGTGAGTTCCATGTCTCAGTGGTCAAGATCAAAAGACCCACTCAAAATACCAGCCAAGCGTGTCAGATATCGCCTTCACCACTGTTGTGACAAGCAGCTTGATATCTGAGGCATCCGCTTGTGCTGTTGATACTCACGCTTCGAGATCGCAACTCTCCGCACACCCAGCTTGATATCCGGCCAAGACAGCAAGAAACCTCCCTAATGAGATCACCGGGAGTTGCTCCTCCTCCTCTTCTTGCTTCTCTTGCTTCTCTTGTCTTCATGCTTTCCGGTTCTCTGTACAGACTGTACAGGTTTTGGCTCGGTTTTCTCCTTTCCCTGCTCCTTGGGTGGCAAGAGGAAATGCGTTGAAAGGTTTTTGTTGATGGCATGCAGTGCAAGGGAATGTAGGATGAGGGGTATGGATTGTAATATTAGTTCGATTAGATTCTCGGAGAGGTTCCATTATAAGAGTTAAGTGAGGAATGTGCAAAAGAAGGGAACAGGGAAGAAATTTCACACAGCAAACAAACTCGGCAGTCAAAGACCAAACCGTCGGTCGCTTTTGGCGTCTCATGCTGACAAACACGTCGGAGTTCGGAATTTCGAGCGGAGTTTCGAACGGATCTGGGGGGGTGGATTGGATTAGGTGCAGCCATCCCGCCGCTGTCCCTCAGCAACTTCCTCCAGACCCTGGTGTTCACCATGTGCTTCGCAAAGACAGTCCCCACACTAAGAATGACGCACTCTTTTGGTGTTGAGAAAGACTGCCTGACCGCAGTCCGTTTGGATTGCGGTTGGATGTTCAAATTCGTCCAGGGCCGGGAAATTTGAGTAACACATCCTTGATTCTGGGCTCGTGGTGGATCGTAAATCGGTTGGTCACGCATCGTCATTGCGCGTGATTGTGGTGCTGACGGCAGGCGATCAGGCAGGTACCAGACGTCTCTCAGCAAGACGGCTGGAATCGCCTTAGAGGTGTTCGGGAGATGGGCTACAAATCGTTTGACGACTTCTACCTTGATAGGAGAACATGGTGTCAAGACCTTAATGCTTAAATGCGACTCGGAGCAATTTCACGGAAATCACGGTGGAGACCATTCTCCGCTGTGTGCGGGGATAAACCATTTTGATCGGGGAACAAGGCACACCCATCTCCAGGAACCAATCAAGAGTACGAAGGGGTTGAGCGCGTTGACGTGGACGCTACGGCAAGCTCACTGTTGGACCGACACGCAGCAACATGAGCAACCGGTCACCACCTTGCTGGTAAGGTGGATCGTCACGACCATGTTCTGACCTTTGAAAATTTATTCATAGGCAGAAGAGAGAAAACCACTGAAGGGGACAGTCCTCGGGTCATTTGGGTAAGGTCAAATGGTTCGGTCGGAAATCTAGTGGACGAATGGTGGGATCCGAAGGATTCCATAACAAAAACTGGAATCCCATACAACAACTCCAATTTCTGTATATGTTGTTACAAGATGAAATCTTGAATAAAGCTCATTGTAACAAACCAGTCGGAGTCCCCTGTCCCGCGGGATAAATGACCCCATCTCATTTAGTCTCTCGCACTGATGACCAATTTCTGAAAAACAAGGGATCAGTTTCGATGCGCTGCTTAATGATAGTCACATTACCGCTCTTTTTGCTTTGCTGTTCATCCAAGTGAAGACCTTCACATTTGTGGCAAGGTAGAGACGAGTGTCTATAGTCATGGCAAAAAGTCTGATTGCTTGCAAAGACAAAGGTCAGTTCGTCAGAAGAAACATCGGGCACAGCAAAAGCAATTATGATAAACATACTACTCGCATTATCGTTTGTCCATAGTGGGATCACCTCTCCATCGTCGAGAATGGTGCATCTCATGAGCTGCAACAGGTTACTAGACTTCCGAGAAGGCTTCAGAGTGTATTGGTCAACCAATGGCATGAGAGCGTAGCTGGGAGACTATTCGTTAGCTTTCAGATGGTGCGTAGAGGACCTTCAGCCACACTCAGTAGTCTCGTTCTGTATAGTGGGGGTGGGTTGGGTCCACTGAATTGCAGCCACGAAGAAGACAGAGGATCCTAAATTATAGAGGTAAGCGCATCCTTTGATTGCAATTAACCAACAACATGACTAACACGTACTACCCGCTCCAGTACAGTCTCATCAGACACAGTGTTGGAGCGCATGCAAATTGCCTTGCTCAAATCGGTTGTCAAACTGCACATGTCTGAGCCATCAGCGAAATTGACGTTGTAGCTTGTGTTCAATTGATCCAGGACTACTTGTATGACACAGGATACTGAACTACCAGATTTGCGATCAAATACTTGTGGAGGTGCGGCTGCTGGCGTAGGCTCGATTTGAGGCCTAATACCAGTGCCAGTTAACGATCTTAAAGGGGTGCAAAGAGACGGAACCCGGCTCTCACCGGTCGGCATTTGGTGGGGGAGGCCACCGCGCAAGCAACGCAACCTCCAGCTTGGACCAATCTTGACGAATGTTCTGTGGAAGTTGAGAGTGCCACAACAGAGCCTTGCGCGAGAAATGGGTGGCAGCAAAGTCGGCCATCCATGCCGAGTCTCATTGTTTTCCTTCCCAGAACGCACTTTGACAGATCACCAGGATGAAATTGTTACACTCTTCCCCGCTCGTGCCTTTGAAATGCTCGACTGGGAAATGACCATCAGTGAGATCTAAACTGTAAGGGATGTGATCTGGAGGATTATGTACCTGGTGGTGCGGACGACATCCTACAGCGGGCCTAGTGCCAAGTCGTGGGTTTGATGTTAATTATATGGATAGTTACTCCGGCTGTTGGCAGTATAGAAGGACCGGATGGAGAAGCCAGGTGGGGAGGGAGATTTCTTGCTCGAAAGGTTTACGAGAGTTGTTGTGCTCGGGGATATGCTATCTCATCACACATGACTTCCCCAATAGGAAATAAGTTGGCCGTCTCTCAGCAGAACTTCCTGGATATGACCCGTAGTGAGTAGCCGGTGGAAGCAGCCATGGCTAGGGCAAAGATATGTACATCTCCAGAAATCGACCAAAAGTACAAAAGGTACTGAATGCGGGGGATGTTACGCTGGGGCTACCGTAAAACTCATTCGAGGCGGACCATGCGGTCTGTAGACAAACTGGTAGGCCACTTCATCACAGGGTGATTGTGTCTCTAGAAACCCGATCCCATTCACAGAAGAGAATATGAAATTCACGGAACAGTGTGTTCGGGTGAGGTCAAACAGTTCTGCAACAGAGTCCTCGTGACGAAAGCATAGACGCGAATAGCTCCATAATCAAAGCGTAAGTCCTTTGGGGCAACTCCTGCATGTGAGTAGGTCTTTTCAAAGAATGGAATTAAATAGAACCAACCGAAGCAAACCGATCGGAAGCATTGCGGCATATGGCTCCTTTTAGCTAGTGGATTGGTTCAAGGAACAATTTCTGAGAAACAAAGAATCAGCTCTGCTTGTCTCCTTTGATGACCGCAGACTTTGCTATCGCTCGTGTTTTGCTGGGATATATTCGACTATAGACCACCGGATCCACAGCAAGGTTGAGCGAAGTGCGATCAGCGAAAGGAATGAGTGTGATATCTTGAAACCAAAATAAGTTCGTCATGAGGGCATAGAGAACATCAGACCTAAATTACACAAACGTACCATTATCAGCATCCTTCTTCCATATCGGAGTTAATTCGCCATTTGCCAAAACACTACACGTAAGGAGCTGGAACGGGCAGGTGTCGCTCCAGGAAGACTTCAGAGTGTCTGAGTCGACGTATGTTATGCCAGCGCAGCTGTAACACTCGTCATAAGTGAAAGTGTGAATTTTAACCATTGTTATGCGGACTTATTAGATCCCTCTCCTATGGTGGGGTTCGATGAGTGCCACTGAATGGCCAACCAGGAATGGCACGAACGATCCTGCATTGAGTGGGTGAGCACACCCCCTGACTGCAAAAAAGCCATAACCGAGTAAAAGCTTACAACATACTCCAGTAATGTGGCGCCGGAGAAGGAAGTATAACAAACGCGGAGTGCCTCTTTTGCGTCGGTCGTTAAAGCGCACACGGGGTTGGGTGGTTTGAGATAATGGGTCGCATTTGATTGATCAATAACTACTTTCAGTAAGCCATGAAGTAGGCGGTCATGCTTGTCGTTGCGAACCGGAAAGGTTGCGGCTGCTGGTGTCGGCTTGATTATAGACCTTAGCTTGAGGCCAGCGGCTTGGAAGGGGGCCACAACATAGAACCCTCGCCTCACTCGTCATCATCTTCCGGGGGAGGCCATCGCGCAAGTAATGCAGTCTCCAGCTTCGAACAGTCTGCTTGAACATCCTCCAGAAGACGAGAGTGCCATAGCAAAGCCTTATGGAAGAACAGAGGGGCAGCGAAGTCTGCTTTCCAAGCCGAGTCTCGTAGTTTGCCTTCCCACAATGCACGGGCGCGGATTGCAACGACAAATTCGTGGCACTCTTCCCAGTCCGTGCCTTTGAAGCGTTCGACTGAAGAGCGCCAGTCGATGAGGAGATCCCTATCATCGTTTAAATGTTGTTTGGGTTGTTACATACCGTGTGGTGCGGACGACATACACGGCCGGAGGTACCGGGACATTGGGCTAAGGTCTGACTAAGAAAAGGTTCGCCGAACCCTGTGACGACCTTACCGCATCATTTTAAGGCCACCATCCCCCCAACGTTTGTGCCTGAAAGCGTCTGGCAAGCATTTCCCAAATATTCGCTCAACGTTTGCGTTCCTGGTCCGGGACACAGCGCGATTGGCTCATGCCTCTGTCTGCCGAGCCAGCTGAAAACCCAAAACGGGTTGCTGTATCTAGTATTTTCATACATTTCTACATCTTTCAATGCTAGCTACTTCCTCTGAAAGATATGCTGAAGGAGCTGTCTGCTTATGGAGAGGAGCCCTACAGGTAGTTTGCCACCCTCTCCCAAGATGACCGTAGCACGCAATCGTGCCGACGAACTGTCCAAAACTACTACTAGAACAGCGCGATGACAGTACTTATCTGGGTCTTGTCAAGTTGTGATCACCTACAAGCTCGGGATGGGCAGCCGTGCTGCAGTGGGTGTTTGATTTTGAACCGGTACCGTTCAACGTATGTTTGCCCCATAGAAAATGCCTGTCAATGTCCAGAAAGTGAGCCATTAAGACCTCTAGAAGTAGTAAAATATAGTATGAGCTGCTTACCCTGGGTAGAAGGTGGTGGAACTAGTGACACAATGGTCGGTAGCCAGGTGCATGGTGAGGGGTGCTGAACCAAGGGATGACAGACCGCGGGAACTTCGACGGCGACGCGATACCATGGTGGCTCAAGCGGACCTGGAGGGAAAAAATCCGCTAAGTCCTCCCCACCATCTGTACAACATTTGAAAAATGATGTGGTGATGATGCCAGAAAGCATAGGAAGACGGTCTCGGCAAGGGTAGTCCACGGTCTCGATGCCATCCGTCACATATCCTCAGGGACTGATGTGACACCAAACAGGCTTAAGGCTCGCCCAGGGATCTCGCCAAGGGACTGATGTGACACCAAACAGGCTTAAGGCTCGCCCAGGGATCTCGCCAATCAACACCCTGATGTCCCCACAACGGCTGTCGGGTGACCGGTGGGGGTCGATGGAATCTTCGCCTTTTTATCACCGGTCAGGCTTGGACCACCTTCGGCCGTGTATGAGAACGTGGCCTGGTGAGAATCCACCAGTCAAGTGTTTCTGGCATATAAAGGCGGCCCAAAAGGTATTGTGAGAGAAGAGGATGTGGAGGCTGGGGGGCGCGAGGCATTCTGAACCATGAGTGGTTTGAACCTCCTCGGTGATCTCCCATCTCATCACAACGCAATTTTCCCGTCTCATGCCAGAGACCCTCGGGTTCCTTTTGGCGGAAACCCGCGAGCCATGACGGTTTCCAAACTAGAGGTCGGTCACAACCTATCCGCTTTCTCTCCCAGAGTTAACAGAGTATATGAAACATAGGCGAACTGAGCCAACCTCCGTTCCAGCAATCATCAAGCGTCCCGTCACCCAGCCGATTTCAGGAACCTCGGTTTACTGTGATTGTCTCTTAATTTTAGAGCTTCTGGGACGTTCAAAGCCTGTGGAAACGCAGCTGAATACTGTACCATTTCGTTAATACCGGCGCACCCGGGACACAGGGACATTTTTCTTACCGGCGCAACCATACCGGCTCAGGGATTTGGGACGGCCGAGGCACTCGGGACCGGGGGACAATTTTTTACCGGACCGGCTGGTTCCTTGCCCAGTCTACTAGTAAGGCGGACAAACAGCAGAAGCCCCGAGACTGTCCAAGATCTCTTGATGTCCGTGGGGTCTGATAACGAAGGAGGAGGAGGAAGCGAAGGT